>JAQQSE010000262.1:0-218429 GCA_035772565.1 Antheraea assamensis
TCGCTAAACAAGCCGATTTAACCAGATCCATCATAGCTTACGTCCACCATCACCTGTCGTAACGGTCTCTAAAATTTCTCATTCGCGTTGTAATTTGTGAATCACACAGTTATTGGTAATAATTGTACATAGGCTCAGGACACGGTGCAAAGTACGATAAAGACTTCAAGCTTCTTGATTCGGCCGATAAGGAAGTTACCTTAACACTATGGGCTCGGAGCTCAACAGTTCTGTTATGAAAGAAAAATCCACTTACTATACACAGTTCTTAAAAAGACAATTATGGTAAAGACAGTAGAACACACATCTTTGTGCTACTTTACACACCTGAAGCGGTTCATTATTCTTGGTAACATTAGTGGATCTGTCTCAGATGTGTATACAATATAAGGCTAAACTTGTGCCTTGTTAGCATCCAAATGAAATTTTGTATAATAGGGCGTCCATTAATTATTTGAAGGGTTAAAGTGAGTGGGGGTCAAGCCGATTCTCACAAAATCTCACGTGGTGATAGTGGTGATAATGGAGAGAGAGAGAGTTTGGGTAAATACCACGTAATTTGGAAATAAAATTGTAATGTTTTAGGTAAAATAAAAGTACGACCATCAGGAATTGTCAGAAGACGAGCTACTGAGCTTCTGTGTGCAAGTAATAACGGTTAGAGGGGCTAAATCAGAGTGAAGTTGAAAGAGCCAATGATTTTACTGAAAATCAAATGGATTTGTTAATACCAATTGTCATTCTTCACAGTACACGAGTCTCCATGGACTGCATTAGAATGAATGTTCTCTTACTATTAATTTTAGTAGTTTCCATTTAAATATTATTTATTGTTATCACTGTGATTTTAGATTACGATCTATCTATTACTATTAATCTCAAATACTAATCTAGATAAAAATGGTAAAGTAAATTGCATTTTTTTTTTCGAACTGACTACACCGTTGTCTTGTTGAGACCGCTACAGTTTCACCGGACTACTAAGAGGAGCGCTTAAGGCACTCACACGATTTGTTTAGGTGATCAGTGCAAGGGCAGACAGTGCGCCTCGGCTTGAACTGTCGCCGAGTTTCCCGATTTGACTAAGCTAATCTAAGCTAAGCATTTTTTTTTCATAAATCCCACATATTCATACTCAAAACAAAAATTTTGAAAGATCTCACGTGCGATTGAGGAATGCTGCGAGACAAATCTCACGACATCTGACCAGGAGGGGAGGAAGTCAAAAAATCCTTAAAAATGCCCCAAGTAATCAAAGTCTTTAAGATTTAGGAGAGAATGCTATCTCTCCGAATATACTTCATGGAGTTGAGCTCATTCCGAATAATTACACTTAGGGAATCACAGTTTTCGCATATTGCGATCGAGACGTTTTGATGAGCAAGGAGGGGAAAACTGAGGATTTTTACACATATTTTATACACACAACTTTTTATGGGCATCATACTTGATCAATTAACTTGTTTCCTGTATAATAGATATACTTCACAAAAATTGGTTATTTTTAATGATAAGGATCTCGGAACTCAAGAGATCTTGTTGTTATACCATGAGGAATAATGGTTTCATTTGTATAGGAAATAATATCTTCGAAAAAACATATATGATTGATATGCAAAATAAACCAAACGCACGAAAGTACAAATGTCTTGTGGAACTCAAGCATTACCAACATGAGCTGCGGAACATATCCATGAAGAAGGATTGAATTTTGCAGTCATATGGAAAGCCAAAGTTCTATGTGTGCAAGTTGGCGAGAGGAGAGAAAGGTTGCATGCCGGCTGTTTAAAGTGAAGCAAATAGTGCCCTACCTTATCAAGAACTTTGCTGAATGCTACTCTGCCTTATGGTGCAATATGTATACTACGAGATCACGAGTTCAATGATTGTAGGGAAAACCGTATTGAAGATCACTTAACAAAGGGTTATCTTCTAGGTTGCCTAAAAACTGAGTTAAGAATCCGCTTCTTCATTTTGCAAAACACTAAAGTTAAAGAGACCGAGCGATAATAAACCTAAATGTTTGTAATTTATTGGAAAAGCATATGCTAGATATTGGATTTATTGCGGTTGCAGTTTTGCCATTTTCTAGTTAACTGGAATATTAGCCTGTGTAGATATGGGAAGTGAATTGTTCTTCTTGGTAACTATTGATTATGTCGTTATAGATTTTTTTTTAATTGTATTCATTTTTTTTTTCAATTTCTGTGCGATCTGTTTATTATGGTTTTACAGGAATTACTCGTGTCTCTTCATTAGTGTTTACATTTGTCTTGCAAGCTACTATTTTCAATATGTCTCAGAATCTTCTTGCTCCGTATTAGATTCATATTCATCTCGTCACGCTGGTGTACTGGTCTGTGTGGCTATGAAAATTGGCTTCTTTTTCTTGGTTACTGTTGGATTCGTAACTGTATTTGCTATTTTCAATTTCTTTACGATTGCGTTATCGTCACGCTTAGCTACTTTTTCGTTATTATCGTTTTCTACGGAATTAGGTTCAGACTCATATTCATTCGTCACTCTGGTGTGCTGGTCTGCGTGACTATGAAAAGTGGCTTCTTTTTCTTGGTGACTGTTGGATTCGTAACTGTTTTTACCATTTTCAATTCCTTTGCGATCTACATTATCATCACGCTTAGCTATTGTTTCGTTATTATCGTTTTCTTCGGAATTACGCCTGCCTCCTTTTGATTCGTGTTTACTTTCGTCTTCCAAGTTACTGCTGCTTGTCTTAGAATGTTTTGTTTAGGTTCAGACTCATATTCATTCGTCACTCTGGTGTGCTGGTCTGCGTGACTATGAAAAGTGGCTTCTTTTCTTGGTGACTGTTGGATTCGTAACTGTTTTTGCTCTTTTCTATTCCTTTGTGATGTGAGTTATCATTATGCTTACCAATTTTTTCGTTATTATCGTTTTCTTCGGAATTACGACTGCCTCCTTTTGATTCGTGTTTACTTTTATCTTCCAAGTTATTACTGCTTGTCTCAGAATGTTTTTGTTTAAGTTTAGATTCATGTTCCTTCGTCACTCTGGTATGCTGATCTGTGTGACTATGGAAAGTGGCTTCTTTTGTTTGGTGACTGTTGGATTCGTAACTGTTATTGCTCTTTTCTATTCCTTTGCGATGTGAGTTATCATTATGCTTACCAATTTTTTCGTTGTTATCGTTTTCTTCGGAATTACGCCTGCCTCCTTTTGATTCGTGTTTACTTTCGTCTTCCAAGTTACTGCTGCTTGTCTTAGAATGTTTTTGTTTAGGTGTAGATTCATATTCATTCGTAACTCTGGTGTGCTGGTCTGCATGACTATGAAAAGTGGCTTCTTTTTCTTGGTGACTGTGGATTCGTAATTGTTTTGCTCTTTTCAATTTCTTTGCGATCTGCATTATCATCACGCTTAGCTATTGTTTCGTTATTATTGTTTTCTTCGGAATTACGCCTGCCTCCTTTGATTCGTGTTTACTTTCGTCTTTCAAGTTACTGCTGCTTGTCTTAGAATGTTTTTGTTTAGGTGTAGATTCATATTTATTCGTAACTCTGGTGTGCTGGTCTGCATGACTATGAAAAGTGGCTTCTTTTTCTTGGTAACTGTTGGATTCGTAACTGTTTTTGCTCTTTTCTATTCCTTTGCGATGTGAGTTATCATTATGCTTACCAATTTTTTCGTTATTATCGTTTTCTTCGGAATTACGACTGCCTCCTTTTGATTCGTGATTACTTTCGTCTTCCAAGTTACTGCTGCTTTTCTTAGAATGTTTTTGTTTAGGTTTAGATTCATGTTCATTCGTCACTCTGGTATGCTGATCTGTGTGACTATGGAAAGTGGCTTCTTTTTCTTGGTAACTGTTCGATTCGTTACTGTTTTTGCTCTTTTCAATTCCTTTGCGATGTGAATTGTCATCATGCTTAGCTATTTTTTCATTATTATCGTTTTCTTCGGAATTACGACTGCCTCCTTTTGATTCGTGTTTACTTTCGTCTTCCAAGTTACTGCTGCTTGTTTTAGAATGTTTTTGTTTAGGTCTAGATTCATGTTCCTTCGTCACTCGGGTATGCTGATCTGTGTGACTGTGGAAAGTGGCTTCTTTTTCTTGGTGACTGTTGGATTCGTAACTGTTTTTGCTCTTTTCTATTCCTTTGCGATGTGAGTTATCATTATGCTTACCAATTTTTTCGTTATTATCGTTTTCTTCGGAATTACGACTGCCTCCTTTTGATTCGTGTTTACTTTTATCTTCCAAGTTACTACTGCTTGTCTCAGAATGTTTTTGTTTAAGTTTAGATTCATGTTCCTTCGTCACTCTGGTATGCGTATCTGTGTGACTATGGAAAGTGGCTTCTTTTTCTTGGTGACTGTTGGATTCGTAACTGTTATTGCTCTTTTCTATTCCTTTGCGATGTGAGTTATCATTATGCTTACCAATTTTTTCGTTATTATCGTTTTCTTCGGAATTACGACTGCCTCCTTTTGATTCGTGTTTACTTTTATCTTCCAAGTTACTACTGCTTGTCTCAGAATGTTTTTGTTTAAGTTTAGATTCATGTTCCTTCGTCACTCTGGTATGCTGATCTGTGTGACTATGGAAAGTGGCTTCTTTTTCTTGGTGACTGTTGGATTCGTAACTGTTATTGCTCTTTTCTATTCCTTTGCGATGTGAGTTATCATTATGCTTACCAATTTTTTCGTTGTTATCGTTTTCTTCGGAATTACGACTGCCTCCTTTTGATTCGTGTTTACTTTCGTCTTCCAAGTTACTGCTGCTTGTTTTAGAATGTTTTTGTTTAGGTCTAGATTCATGTTCCTTCGTCACTCTGGTATGCTGATCTGTGTGACTATGGAAAGTGGCTTCTTTTTCTTGGTGACTGTTGGATTCGTAACTGTTTTTGCTCTTTTCTATTCCTTTGCGATGTGAGTTATCATTATGATTACCAATTTTTTCGTTATTATCATTTTCTTCGGAATTACGACTGCCTCCTTTTGATTCGTGTTTACTTTTATCTTCCAAGTTACTACTGCTTGTCTCAGAATGTTTTTGTTTAAGTTTAGATTCATGTTCCTTCGTCACTCTGGTATGCTGATCTGTGTGACTATGGAAAGTGGCTTCTTTTTCTTGGTGACTGTTGGATTCGTAACTGTTATTGCTCTTTTCTATTCCTTTGCGATGTGAATTGTCATCATGCTTAGCTATTTTTTCATTATTATCGTTTTCTTCGGAATTACGACTGCCTCCTTTTGATTCGTGTTTACTTTCGTCTTCCAAGTTACTGCTGCTTGTTTTAGAATGTTTTTGTTTAGGTCTAGATTCATGTTCCTTCGTCACTCTGGTATGCTGATCTGTGTGACTGTGGAAAGTGGCTTCTTTTTCTTGGTGACTGTTGGATTCGTAACTGTTTTTGCTCTTTTCTATTCCTTTGCGATGTGAGTAATCATTATGCTTACCAATTTTTTCGTTATTATCGTTTTCTTCGGAATTACTCCTGCTTCCTTTTGATTCGTGTTTACTTTCGTCTTCCAAGTTACTGATGCTTATCTTAGAATGTTTTTCTTTAGTTTTAGCTTCATATTCATTCGTCACTCTGGTGTGCTGGTCTCGGTGACTATGAAAAGTGGCTTCTTCTTCTTGGCGACTATTGGTACCGTAGTCGCCATTCTCCGTTACTTTGTGATCTGCAATATCATCACGCTCAGCATTCTTTTCAATATTATCGTTTTCAACAGATTTGCTTTTAATTGTTTTTGATTCATCGTTGCTTTCATCATACATATTACTACTGTCTATTTTAGAATTTTCTTGTTCAAAATCAGCTTCATTTTGGTTCGTGGATTCATCATTTTCATCTAGATGAGTAAGGGAAGTTTTTTCTTTATTGCTACTCTCTGTTGTTACTTCTTCAACTATGATAATACCTTCCTTTTTAATTTTTTGAGATTCATTTTTATCGGAATGTTTAATGTGTAAATTATTGTCATCAAATGGTTTGTTATCTGTTTTCGATATATTAATTATTATTTTATTTGCTGTTGCAGGTTGTTCGGTAACTGGAATACTGTTTTTTTTTATTGTTTTTCTCGCGGTATCTTTCTTAGGAGTTGTACCTGTTCCTTTCTTCGATTTATCTTTATCGTGATCACCTAAACCACTGTTATTTAACTCAAAGTCTTTAGGGTAATTTTTAGATGCATAATATTTCGTCGCACTACTGTATTGATTTGTTTGGCTACGAGGTGTACTTTTCTCATCTCGGTTGTAATATTCATCACGATTATAGCATATACATACTTCATTAATGTCTTCGTAACTATTGTCCTCATCTTCAAGATCATTATTTGAATTTATTTCATCCATTTCATCTTTGCCATTTGAAGTTTTCTTTTGCTGATTATTCTCTTTATTCTGATAGTGTTCATTAGAGCCATCTTTCTCGATATTTTTATCATTTTCTAAACGAATGTTGCCATCTTTGTTGAAGTAATCTTTATTTTTATCTTCGTTACCTTTATTATGATTACCATCTTTGCAGGTATCTATATAAATATTATCTTTATTACAGTTGTCTTTACTTTCTAAGCTTCTATCATTCAGTTTTTCAGAACTATCTTTGTCTTTGTTTTTATGCTCTTTGGTTTTATTACAGTTATCAATTTTATCTTTCGTGGAAATATCTTTGTCAGAGTTATCTCTGATTTCAGTGTCTTGGCTATTGTTTCTCTTGTTTTCAAAGCTTATGTTACTATCTTTGTTAGTGCTATGTTTGTCATCGCTTTTTTTATTATTATTGCCATTATTATCATGTTTTGTTTTTCGCTTATCATTGTCATGGTCCTGTTTATGGAAACCATTTTTGTTAAAATCCTTACATCCTTGATCAATGCCCTTGTTTTCTAAATCTTTTAAACTTTTAGTTTCTTTATCATTATTATTTTCTAATCGATTATGATCACAATTTATGTGCGATTTATTTATGTCATAGTCCTCTTCTTTTTTTTGTTTACGGTCTTTATTCTGTTTACAATTGTGAGAGCTGACACCCAATTGCTTATCCTTCTGAATCGTCGTCTTTTCATTATTTATATCGTGAGCCCCTTTCTTTAAGTTGATGTCTTCTTTTTGTTGATCATTTTGGTTAATACATCTAAGTGAGTTATTATTCGTTTCTTTGTCTTTTCGATCATTGTTATTGCTTTCCATATCTTTTTTGTTTCTGTTGTCTCCATGTATATGTGGTGTATCTTTTAATTCATGTACTTTATTGGTTAAATCTCTTTTCTGAATTATTTTATGGGGACAATATACAGTTTTTGTATTTATTTGTTCAGTGCTTTTAATATTATCATCCGTATTATGCGAACAGTCGTTCTTTGGATTGGTTTTAATTACTTTATCTTTCCCATTATCTTTTTTATTATCTAAATGCTTATCACAATTATGGTTGTCTACTTTATCTGAATCGTCATTTTGTGTACCATTATCCTGCTGTTTATTGCTATTGTCCTTTTCTGTAGTTTTATTTTCTTCATCTATATTACCATTGTCGTTATCTGCAGGATTAATGTATCTGTCATTAGATTCTTCTGAGCTTTCTTCAGCATCGTCATCTTGGTCATTCTTATATTTGTCGTAATCAGTGTCATCGCAATGGTGTAGAGCTTCGTTCATTCTATGACGATCACATCGAGATATTACAGTTTTAATCCTCACAATATGAGATTGAAGATCTGAAAATCAAAATTTCAGATTATAATTCATAAATAACAATGTTCGTGTTTTAATGTTTCTATTAGTTACAAAGTTCTATGATATGGGACTATGCCAGACTAAATTGATTTCAAAATGTAGAAAGAAGTTAGAAGTTGACATTATTTTATTGACGATAATCATCAAAAAATTTAAAAGTTGTATTAATTGTGTGGTTTATATTGGTGCAACATTAATGATGACAGTAAATTTGAGCCTCATGAAATATAAAACATTTTTTTTTGGAAATCGTATTTACAAATGAATGTAAATCAATAATGCTTGATCACTAGATTTATCCGTGTTATGAATATTCTATCAAAGTGGATGTTGAATGAAATGAAATACCATATAATTTAAAAGCAGTTGTAAATAAAGTTGATTCACTTACCCCATCCCCACTTCTTTCCGAGATCAATAAAGTTTCCGACGAATCCTGTAAGAAAGTTTATAAGAAACTGGTGTACGAATCGTTATTCCTCTGACTTTAAATGAAAATGTGAACTAAGATGGTAGGACAACAAAAATAGAGAGAGAAAGAACAGCTACATTCAAAGGTAAATGAATAAGCAAAAATTAAAGATATATGAAATGAAAGCAAATCGTCTACTGATAGTGATTACTAAACTTTGAAATTATTCCATATGTTAAATTTACTTAGAGACTTACCATCAACTACATCTGGACCCACTGAAAGGAAAACAAAGATATTAATAATAATATATATGGCACATTAATATTATGAGACAAAATAAAAGGAAAGTGAAATTTATCGATGGGGTTTACTTGTTTTGAAAAAGAATTGCAATAAAGAATTACATTTACATCTAGCTTACACAGAACCTTTCAATTGTCACTATTGCCGATGCTATTTTGAAGACGTTGAATAGTCTGGTCACGTGTAACGGGTTGTTTTAAGTAACAAAGTATCCGTTTTTATAATGTATAATATCTCAAAAGTGGAACTTTTCAAATGTCCTTACGTCATGATACTGATTTATAACGTTAGCCTACGTAATCATAAATTCAGAGCCGATATAAGGGTTCCAACGGAAATCGGGACGGCTAAATGGTACTTACAATTAGGATGATAACAGTTTCCGAGGGCACCAAGAACTGTGGTCACTGAAAATAATAAATAAAATTATTAATCTACTAAGCAGCCTGTGATTGATTACAACTAAACAAGAATGTAACTGTTAGTACTCAGAAATAATTTGGCTTCCACCTAGTAAATAGGGTTAGATATAAAACCCGCTTGTTAGCTACTCAAGTTAATAATCCGTCATCGAGCACTTTTACATGTGTTCCGACAGCTGTACTTTACAGTCACTTCTTTAGTTAAAGTATATAGTTTTTCGTAGCAGCTAAGGTTGTGGTTTAACGCTAAAACCTATACTATATTAGCAATCTGTTTGTCTTTATCTTAATATCATCATAGATAAAATATAACTGAACAAAATCTTAGAACCCCTCTACTAAGCTATAAACTAATTCAATTATCCCACATATGTCATATGATTACTCTTATGGTATGTTGCTATTTTTAGTTTAACTGAAATTATTCCAACCGAGATATTTGTTTATTTTTGATTTGATTAATTAAATAAGATTATACTCACGCTTAACAAATGCGGTGACAGCGACTTGATTATTCCAATCTTTCGAATCTTCTGCAAGGTGAAAATTTTCGAAATAAAAAAATTGAGCTCTGAGTCGAGACTTAAACACTCTAAGCTTCCATTTCAATATTGAATAAAAATAGCTTAAAGTTTAATATAGTTTTTCGAACAAGACAAACAAACTTTATACTGACTATTCCTTGTTAACACATGATATAAAGTGCATATTGTAACTGTTGACTTAGATTTAATTAAAAATTAAATTGCTTTGACATTGACAAATTTTCAATATTTCCTTGCACTATTTTTAAAATACAGAATGATTATGTATTGACTACTGCAGACAGAAAGTACAAAAACACACACATATATTGTTCTAGCTCATACTACTAGATGGCGTTGAATAGGAATATTAATAATTATGTGCCTCGCGCTATTGAAATTGCACACATGGAGTTATAGATACTCACGTTTAAATATATTAGCAAGTTGGCGTATTACTTCTACCAAGACTTGGGGTGATCCTGAAAAAAAGAAACATTATATAAACTTCCATTATAGATGGTATAATATGGCATAATACATAAATTGCGATATACTAGAAATTACTTAAAAGGGGAATATATTTTATTACTTATACATTATTTGACTAAACGTGATGTCTAAGACAAAGCTCTCTATGCGCTACATCTTATATACAATTTCTTTCAGTTTAGGAATACACAGCAAAATTACTATCTTTAATGCTTAAAAATGTAATACACGACTGAATACCTTCAACTGATTTCCATTCGTGCTCGTGTTCCTGAAGTATGCCTTCAAGTTTTGACCAAACTTTATTCAGGTCGTAATGATTAATAATGTCATTGCGTTTGTTAAATTTTCCATTGAAGCGATGACAACCCCATTTCTTGCCGTAGTCCGGTTTGCATATGTTACATCTAAAGGCTGAAAATTAAAATAACGTTTACACTTTGTGCTTGCTCGATGGAAGCCTCTTTTTTAGTAGATTTATTAACTGAAGTTGTAATCACAACAAACGGCTCTCCAATAGCGCCACGAAGAAACTTCGATGTTTTAACAATATACTGTTCATATACTGCACCAATCCTTTCGGGTACAAATAATAACGAGCCTACGCCTTCGGACAAAGAAAACACTGTGATGAAATCATTGCATTTTGGAATTACTTTTTCTAATACCCGCTTGGTTAATTGTTCCGAAATCTATTTAATATTCTGGCAGCTACATTTAAAGCCCAGTTCTTCCAAGCTTAGTATGTTATCAGCTTCGTCTAAATTGTTATTTATGATTATGTAAAGTTATGGGAATAGGCAAAAATTTTTTATATAGAACTTGCTTTAATGTCAATGATGCACGATTCAGACAACAAACACATTTCTTTTTCTCCTCTCCATACATAGAACTATCATATACAACGTCTACCTCTTACAAATTGTCGTCAGATTAAATTTTAATCTACAAACAATATACAACGGCTATATTTATATGCTATCTTATAATAGTAAGATATTTGCTGTATCATAAACTTAATGTCCTTGGAAAAGTCACAGATAAATCTATAAAGATTGTTATGTCCGACGACCACCTATCCAGGTGGATTATAAAGGTCTTGAAAATTATTTGAAAATAAATGCATATTACAATTCTTATTATCTCTAAGCTTTCATTACTTTACGAACTGATAAATATTTAAAAAATATTACTTATAAATCAGTCAGTTGCTCGGTTCGGCTACATATAAATGGTGAAGAGGCAACAAGAGTATACCAATTAGACTTTGCCTGTTCACTGTTAGACATAATAAATTTTTACTACGTTATACTATACCTTTGAAATTATACCCGAAATATGAATCCGGCACGCAGACTTCAATCCTGAAGATGGCCATTATCACTGAAAATAAGAAATATTTCTTTAAAGTTTACCATTGTTGTCTATGAGAATCTTAAATTTGAAGACAAACGATATTTAGTAGGATCTTCTAATATCATGAAATAAAATCAACTTATGACTAGATTTAGATGAAATGACAGTATAGTAATATGATTGGGCATATTTGTTTTAGTTTAATTAAGAGGTTTTCTAGCGGTAGCTCAATTATCAAATCCAATGGTCTGAGAACTTATGTTAAATATTTACGATATATATTTGAAAAGAAAAAAGATATCCGGGATAAAGTAATATATTCATTCTTCTTTTTTACACAAGCTTAATAATATCTAGATGATAAATTAGTACTTACTGTTTCCGAATACAGTCCCCACTGTAAATAGATAAAAAAATGAATTAACAATATTTTCAACTATAAAACACAGTACAATCGAACGTCGAAGAAACATCTGGCACATTCTAGAACTCTCTCAAAACATCGCGAATAAACTCACAATAATAAACAAACGACATGACAATTCATCACTTCAGTCGTCCGTTTTAATGCTAAAACTCTTTATATCCATTGCATGTTATACAATGGTGCATTTAGAACAAGTAATATTCTGAGAAATAGAAGACACGCTGCGTGTCTCGACAAAATTGGTTCAGCCGTTTCGAATAAACAATACACAACTTTTGCAGTGAAAATAGTCATGCTCGGATCGGTGACGCACTGAATCGTGTACATTCGGCCTCAGTCGTCATCGACCACGTTTATTGTCTGACAACGAGCTCATAGTGCCATTAATTAGTTTATTAATGCGTATTGGAATAACAATATAATATTATGTCTGTGTGTTTGTATATAATATAAACAGTGTGGTATTTCAATTATATAAATACATTTATTTAGATAAAAACATTGATAAATCTGTATCAATTTTAATTTGCAAGTATTCATCTATAAATTTTTACTTCTACCATGTGGTCACATCTACTTTTTTTTACATTTATTTATATGGAGTAATGTATATTTTAACTTACAGTTTGGTATCCAGCCATTTAAAACCCCGCTGACTCCTACTGAAGCTGAAAAAAAATGATCATGAGTATTTTTATTCCTTTTACCTGTTATGTATATTCCAACAAAATAGTTCTTGAGGAGTACACTTTAATCGCGCGTCAAACAGACATGACCATTTTTTTATACCATATTATATTTAGCCTCTGACTACAATCTTATCTGATTTTAAATGAAGATGCGGTCTAAGATGATAGTCAAGTTAAACCTAGAAGGCGACTGGCTCTCAAGCGCAGCTGCCGGAACACACTAACAGGTGTTTGGCGACTTGACAACTTAAGGGTGGTAGCTAGTCAGACGGACTTAGAAAAAGCCCTATAATCGTGCTAAGAAACCAATACTTGGTAAAAAGAAAGGAAATGTGGACGTTATTTAGTTTATACTATAACTCCATTGTTACCGTTGAATGTTGCCAGCACTTATTTTTATACCATATAAAATATAACTGTCAATAACTAGTTGCGGTTCTAATTTAGCCCATAAATTATTTTTTACAAGAATTAAAAACCTTCTAAAATTATTATTATAAAAAAAAACAGATTTTCAATCTTAAGTGACATTCTAAATGTATCTTTCAAGTTTACTATGGTATATATTTTGAACCATAACTTCCGTAACAGCGTTACTGTAACATCGTAACTATTTTTTATTTCAAACAAACGCGCCGAAAAATACATAATATAAAAAAAAATGTGTAAACGTGTTTGACTTACTTCCGAAAATGATATCCAATCCTTCGTCCCAATTTTGAGGACACTCTGTAATAGATAATTGTATTAAAATATATATGACCAAATTTAGTTGACTATTATACACATATTTATTCATATAGATATACTCACTGGTGTTGGATATGTCGATAAAAATGTTCGCAGAATTTCCACATTTCTCTATAAAAAAAAATATATTTGTTAATATTTTTTTAATTTTGTTTTGATTTAATAAATACTAGCGGCCCGCCCTGGCTTCACACGGGTATAAAATATATAGCCTACATCATTCACTGAAAAAATGATTAAAATCAATCCAGTAGTTTTGATTTATTCATTACTGCTCGTGGCTCACACGCGTTAAATTTGGAGTAACCTCAAAACTAACAGTATTTCTCCACTATTTAATTTATGTTATTGTACATATAAACCTTCCTCTTCAATTACTCTATCTATTAAAAAAACCGCATCAAAATCCGTTGCGTAGTTTTAAAGATTTAAGCATACATAGGGATATAGGGACAGAGAAAGCGACTTTGTTTTATACTATGTAGTGATAACAAGCTCATTATAGTAAGCTACTCGTCATCAGTTCTATCAGGGTACCTGACTCATGATTGTCAATTCGAATTCTATGAATGAGTGTCATCTTATAGTGAAGGCAGACGTCATAATGAAATCTTGGGATAATGGTAGGCCATATTTAATGCTAATTTCTTTCTAAAGATAAGACCTCAAAGGATATTTTTTAATCTCCACAAATTTTGCGTGTACAGGTACAGGCTCATCAAATTTTAAGGCGTGCTGTAGTCGAACACAATAACGGGCTAAATCTACAAGATAGGTTCTCAAGTACAATCAATCGATCCACATAGGTTTGAAGCCTTGCGAATGATCTGGAGCTTTTGGTGTAGGAAAACATCGTGTTGAATCCATAGTATGGTGCTAGAGCTTTTTCTAAGCCCGCCTGATTAGTTTCCACCTTCAAATTGGAAAAATATTACAAAGCACCTATAGGTGTGCTTCAGCCTCTAACGCCCAGCGTCACCTAACATCAGATAAGATTGTGATAAAGAATCTTCTTCTTAAAGCTATAGGAACATACCCATAGAAACCTGGTGACAGATTTTTTATTAAAAAACGCTAACTTTCCAGTACAGTATGATTAGGCTATACTAGAGCGTAATTCCCACTTTTCATTTTGTCAAGATGCTATATATGAGCACATGGTCGTTTTACATCACAGGCTGTATATATCTACGTATGTGGTCTTTAAACACCTTTGTGGTAACCTACCGAAGTGCTACCACAGTTTAGTTACATTATGATGAGTCTATAACAGTGACTCTTTTTTAGTTAGTTTGTCAGGATTCATGATAAGTCGGCATATATTCAACTGTTAATAGATGACCTCAATAACAGCGGCGTCTGCCGATGGACTGTAGATATTTCAATGGTCACCGTCGTTTTTAGCTTGTATTCTATTTTTTTAATATTTTATAGGTTGCATCGTTTGATCACAATGTCATCTGGTGTTAAATGATGATGTGGTCTAAGATGGTAAACACGCGAAACCGAAAGAAGAACTAGAGCTCTCAAGTGCAGTTGACGTTATACATCAACAAGTGCTTGGTGATTAACCTTCAACCTGAAGGTGGTAGCTAGTCAGGCGGACCTTACAGAGCAGTCACTTTGTTGTACTGGAAAAGACAGTATTAGTAATGCCTGTGATATTGATAAAAGATTTGCGATCGAAAACGCGGTCTATCTTAAAAATCATATCGACTACGAAAAGTCTAACTGATTATAGAATTATCCATTGATATTCTTTGCGTCTTAGACAATTAGCCTTTTAGTCGCTGCTGATATAAAACTGGTGAAGACGAAACTCTTAATATAACAGCTATAGATGCATTACCAATGGATACAGGGTATTAATTAAATAAATAAAAAAATACGTACGGTTATTGACACCTTTTGCTAATATACCTGAAAAATATAAATTTTAAATCGATTTATTTTAAATTTCTACACCGTTTGAGGGTTCATCACGAGTCTTGGCATATTTGAATGTTTCTTCACGCAGAAAGTTTATATGCTACCAATTCTATTGTAACCCCACACTAGGTGGCGCTAGGTTGTATTTTGTTGCCATTAAATTTTATATTGTAATTTATATGAGACAAGGTCGCTTATTGTTGTTACAACTTCATGACTTATTAAAAAAAGGCATTTGGGAGTCATACACAGTATTCTAGAATGAGCGAACCGGAAACGTAGTCAGTAATTACTCCATTGTGTCATAAGTACTAAGAAATATTGACAATGTCCCTTGCCATATCGGATAGGTTTTTATTTTTATCTTACTCGAACTAATGCAAAGAGTCTACTAATATTACAGATCAGCAGTTTAAGGAAAGGACTATGAGTCTACTGTTTTTTCTTTTTTTTTGAAAAAAGCTCGTCATCATCTCCTGCTCGGAAAAGAAAGTCTGTTCATACGCAGAGGAAAAGAATGCACTGAACCGTTATAGCATCGCCTTTCTAAATCAAGATATATTAACTAGAAAACTATTATTATTAATGTAAGTATGTCTGTTTGCTTGTTACACGTATTAACTATCACAGGGTTGTCAGAGGTATAGAAAAAGACGTAGGGTGCATTTTATTCGGAAAAAAGTGCTGTTCCCAAGAGACTGGTAAAATATACATTAACGGGACTGAAGTCATTTGCAAAGGCTAGTTTAAATACACGATTTATGATACTGCTGATTATTATTAGCATTTCTTTTTCTAAATGATTGTCCACGGTTTTATATTGTCATCAAATATTAAAAATTCCAAAGATCGTTGGTTAGTTTCGTAATCCGTACCAAATATGACTTAATCTACTGGAGCCTGGTCAGAGCAAGCAATTTTGATTTAAAACAAGGATTGTATGAATTATATCCAATTTGTTTTCGAGTTATAAGCACATTAATAAACAAAACTAATAGACATTATTTTGTATAATATGCAAGGATAAGGTATATATATTTACCTAATGGCTGTAACAGCGATTGTATCTGAAATAAAAAATATATAATACTATTATTAGATTGATTTATAAATGTTATTATTGCATGGAACTTATAGATGGTTAAGTATGTAGTCGAAACTTTAAGTTGTAACTTGATTTACCACTTTTATATAAGACATATCAAAAATAAATACATAGATTACAAAAAAACCTATGACTACATTTTAACCTCTTTTTACAAGTCGATTACAAAATTAAGAAAAGACAAACTTACCAGCCCTTTAGACTGTCCAACGTTACCGAATGGAAGTCCTCTCCCTCCGAACAATAGAGGAAAAGTCGGGGAAGAAGCGATTACAGCCACCTGAAAAGAATATGACATCATGGAATATAGAAAAAGATTTTTTTTTTATTAATGGAATCAAATGTTACATCATTTAATAACCAATATGTATAGAAATGATGATGTCCAACAACTGGGAACCCTATTCAAATACATGTTCCAGTACCAGGTAACACTATAGCGCTGATTTTCTATGGGCCAACGGTACACCAACGTTCAGTTGATAAACGTTCTTAAAATAAAGACAGAAGAAGTAGAAAAACCCTCACTTAAAATACAAATAAAATATGGGCCACACTAAAAAATTGGTCAACAATGAAATCACAGTTACCAAAAATATTCTCCCTTAGCTTCAGTACACTTTTTCATACGAATAAACTAATTTATTTATAAAGCACTTATGCCACAGCTTCATGGTAACTTCAAAAACATATTTTTTATACATTCTCATTCAGCTCATGCAAGATGACCCGCAACATTATTTACAGAGAAGAGTCATCCAGACATCGTCATCGTTCGCAGCTTGATCCACCCTATAAGCCTTTTCACATCAAAACCCTCCTGACACGCGGTACTCGAACTTACTATCCGGCAAATCGTTAATGCCCTTTGAGACCTTGTTGTAAAACCTACGTGCAATAACTTAGAACATGTAACCATCCTCGGCCAATTTATGGTTATTTCTAGTTTTAAAAACTCTGAATATATGAGATTCAGCAATATCATGTTGGAACATATTACGGCGTTTTTAGCATATGACAACCTATACAACTATACCTAATGCACCATGTCATAGAAAAACAATGGTGTTACCAAGATATCTTCAGTTACTAGATCGGTAACCGCCATCGTGATCCTTGCCTACAACTCGATAGCTGAATTTAAAGTGGTTTCACTGTGGCGTGTTCAGCCGACTTCGCTTGATTTATCAATGTAATCAGCCTGTAAATGAGCTACTGCAGGAGTACAAGCCTCTTCTAGAGAAAGGTATAGAATCACAATGCCAGTCCACGACGCATTGCCGATTTCAAACTCCAAGATATCCACAGTTGTATATTTTCCCACAAAGAGTGTTATTACAATATTCCTCAGGTTCAGGTGTTCCTTACGACGTTTTCTTTCACCGTTAGCCGATTTGTTGGTACATGCCAGACTTCGTACTTGCGGACATCAGATTGACATTCCACCGGTCAAACTACTCGGCCATCACGATTTTTGACCACATGATAACTAGATAGCAAAATAAAAAATAAACTTACCAGGGCTGATAGCACAAGAATTCTAAGGCAGACCATGACTCTCGTAAAGTGGTACTTGCTGTGTAGTATCAAGCGATTTGATTTCAGCTTATATACGAATGCTATGTCAAACATAGCCCAGTTTATTTGGCAGCATATGGTATAGACTTTTGTATTTCGACTGATGATTTAGTAAATAAACCATTAATTACTATTTATTGAAATTTAAATCAATATTTTGTATATATTGAACAGTTGTATAAACAATGTGGATATTTTTACAGGGGCAACAATCTGTATATTCATAGTTGAAGAAAAAACTTTCGGCACGTTTTTAGGTACATTGCTCGCATTGCGGTGTATGAGGTTTCGCGTAATTATAGTTCATATGCAAAATTCAATAACATAAAACATTCATTGTTTACGTTCATACTGAATGTCAAATAAATAAAATTTGATCGCATACCTTTTATGTTTGTCTTTGATTAAACAGTTCATATAATTAGAGAGTATCACTCAACAGGTGACTTAATCCAAAAAAAATTAGAAGCTCATTACTCCCGAATCGCTGCGTCCAATCGGATAATTCTTTTGTTGTTATATACATATTTATAATTATTAGTAGAAGGTTTTTAATATCTATGCAAAAATCAGACAGGAGACAGTAAGAAGAAAATATTGTCAGATTGACGTTCATTTGCCAGTTTATTTTTCGTTACATAATTTTACTGTTAAGAGAATATTTGGACTCGTTATCTTCGGGACTTTACCCGTCCGAAACTTGGCGGGCAGTTAGAATGTAATATATATATTTTTTTTATCGAAAATTAATGCATAATGACGTATTCGTACATGATTACGGCGGACTTAATGCAAAAAAAATAATAATTACCATTTCCCAATTACAATTCCCTCAATACCATTAACATTAAAAAAAAAAAACAACGAATTACCGTTTAATTTTGACCACTGGGAAATTATAGTTAAATATAGTGTAGATGGTCCGCGAAAAGTGTTTCAGTTATCCAATACTAATTATTACCAATCAGAATGACAAAGTTAAGACGGCCTGGCCGTGAAACGTATTGCAGAAGGAATTGGTGTGACACTGTATAATATTAAGAAGGCGAATCTATGAGACAGAAATGGCATTTGAATGACAGGATTATTACCAACTTTTTTGACGCTAATCAAAATGTTTGTAGGTGGTAGAGCTACGCTGAAGCTATTACTGGTTTCAGCATGAATGGGTCGTCTCGCCCGGGGTAGTACCACCCTCTCACAGAAAACCGACGTGAAGTAACAGTACTTGCACTGTTGCATTTCGTTCGGCCAGTGAGAGCGCCGGAGGCCCATATATTTAAAAGGCCGGCAACGCACTTGCAACTCCCCTGGTGTTGCTAGTGTCTATGGACGGCGGTGATCACTTACCATTAGGTGACCCACCTGTTCGTTTGCCCCCTATAATATAAAAACAAAAAAATATAAAAACATATATTGGTCGATTTAAATAGTGTAAGTAGTAGCCTATGTATTATACTTTTCATTTCATGAAACTCCATTTAGAAGTTTTTATCCGAAATAGTAACAGACATCCAAACATCCTTACAAACTTTTTCGTCTACAATACTAATAGGAGTAGATGGTAGTCACTTCGTTGTAGTGTAAATGGTTATATCATTTTATGAGAATCATGTTCTTCATTTGAGCTTACCTCAATGTTTGATAATGGGTGATTATTGTGAGACGTTTTCTATATACGAAGTCTCCCACAACGCTTTAAACGATTTTTACTTACTTGTCATTACAATTAACTTTTCACTCCTAAGAAGTGTCGACGCAACATGTTTTCCTTTCTCACTCTCCCCTGTCAAATGTCATCTAAATTTTCACACCTTTTATACACATATCATTTTTCCCAAAATACATCCATACCCATTTCGGCCTTCGTCTACTTCTATTTCCCTTCACTTACATATTCAAAGCTTTTCTCGTTACATGACTTTCATGTCTTCTCATAATATGCTCGTACCATGCTAACTAATTACTCCTCAGCTTCTCTATCACTGGTGCTATTTTTAAACTTCCTCTGATATACTCATTCTAATTACACCACACATACATCTTAACATTCGCATCTCTACCACACGTAACATTCTCTCATTCATCTCTGCCTTACCCCAGCACTCGTACAGTACTAGAGTCGTACAGTATTACTATTTAAGGCCTATAAAATAATTAATAAACTATATACCCTAAGTGATAGTTCAAAAGATTATCTGCCAGTAAAATTCATCAAATTCGGTCAGCCGTTTCGGAAACTAGCTCGGATAAACAATAAATTTTCCAATTTTGTTTAAATATATCGATGAGTAATACAAATGAACCGATGTATTTTATTGTAATGTTGAATGTTTATTTGGAAACCTGGTTAAATATTGATATTTATTTGCATATGACACTTAACAAGCAATCATTCTTATTTCTAGAATAATAATACATTCAAGTTTGTGTTTGACATCGATTTCTTTATTTGACAAATTATAATGAATCATGTTTATTGTGGAAACAAAAGAACATGTCTGATGTTGGTCCCAAAAAATGTTCATTTCTTTTATTTATTTATGAGGTCCTCTGTGTCTGTATATAAAAGAGTCAGCGGTTGATGTCTCAGCTGCGGCAGTGCTCTTTTCAGGATCAGACGAGGTCGTTACCTGTAATTATACTATACATATGGTACTAGATTTTGCTCGTTGCTTTGCTCGTATTCATGTAGATTTGACCTATCCATCGGGATAGGCATTTATTCTGGATAAAAGGTACCCGATGTTCTCTTTTGTGGCCCGGTAACATTTGTGCGAAATTTATTGATAATCGGTTTAATAGCTAAAGCAGTAAAGCATAACAAATGAACAACGTGGCTGGATATGGACAATATACAATAGCATACGTCACTTGTGAATATCTCGCTCGAAGGACCAATCTGACTCGAAGGACCATTATAAAATACTTCAACTCGTTTAAAGCTAAAAAAACAGCAACGCGGCGAGCCAATATAACTTGAAATCGATTATTATCAATGTAATATGAAATATAACACATATATGTTGGGTCCCCAATACATTGTTATGGTTTTAATCTGCTTTTATTGTAAACTTTTAACATCACATTGTAAATACCCCGTGAACATGGTCGTGCGGTGTAGTTGAAATGGTCTTCTGATGAGTATCGTGATCTTCATCATACGGCAGACGAGTAGACTTAACTGGTTCGTCATCAGAAGAGATATGTTTAATGAGACCATGGATTACACGTCTGTGGATAAGAAATTTTCTTCTATAAGCAATGAAAGTGAGATACGCATTTTACAACTATACTTAAAGAAATCTGCAATTCTGCTATTAATACCGATAGATTACTTTGTAGAATAATCTATAAATATGAAGGCTTATATTTATAACAATTATTTTTATCCAGAAATGTAACCACTTCTAGCAAAAATGAGTCCGGTGAAGCTGTGAAGGCCCATCAGGCCATTAGCGTATTGTCATTTCGAAAAACAATTACTACCCTAGCAACTTAACACAATTTAGATGGTTTTAGGCAGATGTGGTGACAGTAGATAGAGTAGATTCCTGACCGAGTAGTGGTCGAGAGAAAACAAACTAAACGTGGGAAGACCCAATGTCGAGATGAGTTGACAAGTTTGAAAAGATCGCAATTGTTCAGAAAACTTGGACAAGATTGCCATAGAAAAGACAAAAATTGTTTTAGATAATGGATTAGACGCTGCAATGAGTTGAAAAAGCCGCCCGTGATGGCGGCGTATATGTTAGTACCTCTTTATTCACGCCTGGCTTAGGTCAATACTTTCTACTAAGAAAGACAAAAGGCAACTTACCCGGTAAATTCGAATCCTACATCTCTGTAACTATTCCGTTCAGAATATGTCAAAATGTCCGATATCTTGTACTTATCTAGCTTCTGTATTGGGCCCATATCGTCGTCAGTAACGTTGTTAACCCTCCGGTAATTTTGATATCGTCGGAAGTAATTACTAGAAAAGTAACAACGATCGTAATTCATAAATATAACTTAAAAATCTAATATTAACTTATAGATTTCAATGTTTGACCCACAATCATGTGTATTATCAAGTGCCTGTGTTGATCGTGGTTGTCGTGTGGCTTTAACGATGGAATAGCAATCAAATGTCTGCAGGTTCGAACACCCCCGACAGTATACCGGCCACCGCTTTGATTGAGGCGACATGGGATCGTGCAGTGCTATCACCATGTCGCCCCAGCGACCAGCCCAGCGGAAGGTATCCGCCGAGCGTCGTCCTAATAATGGGGGGCAAGCTGGATACACACCAGTCCCCTCCTCATCAGCCGAACCTGTGCAATGTGGAGATGGCCCCAAGGCGAGTTGGCATATACCAACGAATTCAAATTGGTGACACTATCGGCTGACTGCAAAAGAAAACATGCTGAGAAAACCTGAACGTGAAAATTTTTCTTGTAGTACGTATATGTGAAAAAATAGAACTATGCATTTCTCGGAATTTGAAATCACCAATACGTCGGGACTTGGCGTGGTAATTACGCCCATACTTTCCTTTCCGCAGTGAGTCTCTTACAAGTTGATGATGATAATAATGACAATGTTGTCTAAGATAGAAAACACGTTAAGCTTAGAGAGAATCTCTATTATATGCAACTGGTGGAATACAACCTTAATTATTACATGAGATAGAGATAACAAAATGTATGTAATATTGTTAGTTAAAAAAACTATGTATACAATTGGGTCACTTATACATCACTACATATTACAAAACAAAATTGTCCGCCGCGTCGGTCTGTCTGCCTGTCTATATGTTCGCGATAAACGCGAAAACTATAGAACGGATTGTGATACGGTTACATTTTATGTGGTTTTAGATGATTTAAAAAAAATATATTAATTGTAACATTTTGCGTTGCGTCGTATTTTTGCATAAAAATCATGATTTGGAAAATCTAGGGAATCAATTACTTCGCAAGTTCCAACCATTAGGAGACTTATAAATGTTTGAGATTTTCTTGAAATTGATGCTTGCAATTACTCCAGGCAAAAATTTTGATTTTGGCGGCCTTCACATGTATATGAATGTGATGAAAAGAAAACAAACACTGATGATCATTTCATTTCTACTTATACATAACAATGATTACTTGGGTGACGTAGATGGTGTAATTTTCAACTCTAGAGTTTCATATTTCCCCAAACCTAAGGACTCAGAAATTCTATTCTTCAATTCGTCAGTGTAATGTGTTAAAGATTGCAAGGCAATGAAGTCGTAATGTTGATTCAACTCGTTCATCTGTTGAAGTAATTATATTATGAACATCATAACAAGTAACTAAGTTAGAAATTGTAAAAAAAAAACACGTAGTGTACATTATCATCATCATATCATCATCTTCCTACCCTTATCCCATCTAAGTAGGGTCAGCAAAACATATTAGCCTTGTCATTACATATTCACACACTTGCAATTTAACCACCTTTTAATTTTTATTTATTAAATATGTTTAAGTCACTGTTGTTATAGAACTAATTATATGAAATTGTGATATCTGTGATACGGTTTTTAACTAGTGCAGATATCAATATTACTGTAAATTATGTACACCTTGACTTGGAACAATAAAATATTATTATTATTATTATTATTATTATGAATAATTTGACTTAAATTTTACGGTCAGTAGCGCGACTCACATCAACCCTCCTTGGGATTATTTTATAGTACAATTATAACTTCGACTTCCTAACTTCGTATGGATGTCAAACGTAGATATTTGACTCTTCGATAACTCGTGGTAAGGATTCAAATGACGCGTTTGGTATCAGGTCTGTCGTAGCAATGAGGATCACTTCCTGCAAATCTCAGGAGGTTCACTGGCTTTTTTTCATTTTCTTGTCCTTTTTCGGCCAAACCTTAATCTTTTTTTAATTGTATTGTCATCGACATCCCGTTGATAGATCCCTCATTTTGTCGTTCAATGAAATTCATTGCATATAACAAAAATAGCTTTTCACAAACACTTGAAATCAAAGAATCGAGTTGTGATATAAATACCAACTGTTTTTCAACTAATGACATACATTTCAATGTAGTTTCTTTTCATCAACGAAATTAAATCGCGGTTATATTCGAACCATCACAGCACCTCATTTGTATCTATTTAAACTGAAATCGACATGTTTAGTTTTTGATTTTTATTTTTTTACAATTATAACCGATTTATCTTTTATAAAATTATAACGATTTAAAATATTTCTGACATTCACGTTATAATCATTGCAATATATATATCGGGGCGAAGATAAAATGGCGTCCAAGTTAAAGTATGACGTCATCCACAGTGACGTAATAGTTATGATTTTATCGATCAATCCACCAAATTAATCGAATAAGAACGTTAGCCGATACTCAAATTCAATAGTGAATACAGTTTCGAATTGTCCGTAGATATGCATAGTCCAACTATCTGAGCGAGAATGCCCAGTGTCCTTTTTTTTTTTTTTTTTTTTTTCGAACTGACCTACACTGTTAGCCTGGCAAGGCTCTACAGTTCCACCGGACTACTAAGGGGAGCGCTTAAGGCACTCACCCGATTTTATATGGACGACTAGCACAAGGGCGCACGGCACGCCTCGGCTTGGGCTGTCGTCGAAAACCCGAATCTAACTAGCTAAGCTAAGCCTATCCGTATCATACCTGTATGGGTTCGTGAAATATACATGGTTACCAAGCATGTATGTTTTACGATCCCGTACATGTATTTTGTATCTATCTATCTGTGTTCTAAACTATTACAGTTCGAAGGGCAAAAAAACAAACAAAAACAGCCCACCACTATGTGTACCTACGAGTGAGTGTGTGTGCACGTGTGTGGGGTGATCGGTGTTGTGTTGTAGACGAGTGTTTGATCGAATCAGTGGTACTCTGTTCGCGCATGCAAGCTGCTCGAGGGCTCCATTCCGGGCCCAGTGTCCAGTCATCGGTCGCCTTTTAAGGCATTCAGACAAAGCTGACAACCAATAATAATCAATATGGATGAACAGCTGATACCTCCAACCAATGGTGTTTCAGAATAAAGCCGGTCATTAGTACGAGTCAATAGTAGTCAATAGTACGGACGCAGGTCAATAGTAATCCCCCCGTTATATATTATATTAACTATCACTATTGGCAGTAGATTACTTAATCAGAACATAGGTAACACCGCGTGCAGTGTACTTCTCGCAGCCGTTTCTTTCTGACTCTACCGTTTAACTATTTGTAATCTAGTCTAATAATTTAGTTTAGTAGTAGTGAGTAATTTAGTAGCTAAAATACTCGCTACTGCCCAAAAACCGTTCACACTAACGGTCGGGTGCAGTACACAAGTAAGTAATGTTTTGCAAGATGAACGTTCAGCGTAATAAAGTAAATAAGCTAATAAAGCTACTGGCTATCGGTATTTCAGTAAAGGTGGATGAAGAAATTTATGTAGTATGGAGAATAAAAGCTATATTTAGCTAAATTTTATTATTTCTGTAATGTAGGGACTCAACATTCCACAAGCATTCATGTTGTAAATACGTAGAATTGTTTTTTACAGTAACTTCTTCGCTCCGGCGAAACGACATTTTGCGATAGTTTATGAAATCGACTAAAACGCCAGGTTCGGACTTGCTTAGCAGATGAACGAGTAAGCAGTGACGCGTAGCGGGAGGCCCAACTCGTCAAAAAAATTAGAATGAAATGGATGGACTCGATTAAATTACTAGCCTAGTACGATCAAGGCTTAATATGGGCTATTTTTCTTTTTTTTTTCCCTTGTTCCTCAGACATGATCCGAGCCCTTGTCATTTTGCAAGCGTCCTTTCTTTACACAGTGTATTTTTTATGTTATTTATTTATGGCCTAATGTTATCTAGTGGTAAGTTATAGTAAAAACTGACTGTTGTAGTAATCAGTCAAAGGATATTCGACTTTATCAATATCATGGTTAGCGTATTCAAACACCGCGTTAATCAATGTAGGTTCGATTCCTTGAGAATGAGGCAGAAGGTGAAGAAAAACATCATGGTGAAACCATAGCATGCTGGTAGCGCTTTATCTAAACCCACCTGAAAAGCTCACCGTCGAGTTAAAAATCTGTCACCAAGCACATGTTGGTGTTCCGGTCGCTGCTTTCCAGAAACAGTCCACTCTAGGTTTAGCGTGCTTATTATTTTAGAAATACATTATCATTTAACATTAGGTGTGATGATGGTCCAGTCAAAAAAGTCAAAGTGGTCAAGCGGTTTCACCGGCGCAATTTCAATATGATATCCGCAGGTTCGAACCCCGAAAACCCAACGAATTTCTCGGTATTCGCGTACTCTTACTAATTTAAATTGGTATCACTATCGGCTAACGGTGAAGGAAGGACGTGAGGAAATCTGAACCTGAAAAATATTCTTGTCCTACCACCGTATGTGGGAAAATATAGAACTATGAATTTTTGATTGAGTTTAAGATCGCCAATACGTCGCAGGCTGTCGTGGTGATTATGCAATACTTTTCTTCGGCAACAGGCTGATGATGATAAGATGATGATTAAGCCTATGATGTATTAAAAAATGATACCTTTTCCATTAGTATTTTCAAATAATCAGGAGTTTTTCTAAACCTTTGCAATACTGAATGAAGATCTTCACCGTAAAGCTTCAAAGCTTCCAGTTCGACGTCATACTTTCTAGATTCGGTTGAATTTAATACTGAAAAAAAAATGCACAGTCGAACTGACCGATAAGACTGTGTATAAAGCCGCGTTAAACTACTCAGTATGAGGACGGCAGACATTATGAAATTTACAAATTTCTATTTTCGTATACACACGCATTGATAGCCGACAGGGCCACTGTCGCCACACATATATATTTATTAAAAAAATCTACTACTTCACATTTAAAAAAAAGTAATAATAGCATGTTTACCATCTTAGAATACATCATCATTTAACATCAGGTGAGATTACGATAAAAAGCTAAACCCTATAAACTATTCAAAAAAACAATAATAACGATATCCTACCATCGATGTAATGAAATTCAAAATCACATAATAGAAAAGATTCCAGAACATTCATACCTGTCATAAACAAAATCGATTGTATAAAAGCAACATATAAAAACATTACGAACGACTTTTTTTATGATCAAACATCATACTATAAACTGTTTTATTGTTCCTTTTTAATGTTATTTTCATATGAATAATTTCAACCAATTTTAAATACTATTTATTGCCTTTAAAAATATCATTCCAAGCGATTTTATGACTTTTTTTGTTTATATGTTTTAGCCACGTTCTTTTTACGTTGATATTAATTTAAAGTGCAAAATAGTACCACGCTAAATAGCTGTTGGAACACAGCTAGAGGTGCTTGGCGACAGATTCTCAACTTGAGCGTAGTTGCTAGTCAGGTTGGTGTAAAACCCTACCACAACAAACAAACCTTTCATCACGATGTTTTCCTTCACCGTCATGAGCACGCAAAGCGTTACGAACAACAAATTTACATTAGTACTTGTAATATTTGTAAGGACAGGATATTCAATCTAGATAACGTGGTATTTTTTTATATAAGGTCCAAGTGTCTAAAAAGTAAAATAAAAAGAAATAAAAAACTATCCAGCATACTTCTATCATTTTATTTTGATAGATTTCCGACAAATGGAAAAATTACTAGTATCATGAAAACGTTCAAATAAGATATTGCTATAATATTTTTACGCGGCATTTATTTATATCTTCACAATAATGAACATTAATATTATTAACATTTCCTTTTTTATTTTTTGTTTATCAGACATTTTAAATGATGTATTTATTTCAGACGATGGCGATATGAATCCATTTATAAGCTTGAAAAATTCGATAACAGAGGCCACCGACAACGGAAGTAATCTTATATTAAAGGTGATACGAAACTGTACACAGACTATGGAAAATGCAATTGAAAATGCCACCAATGAATTCGAAAGTGAAGCGGGATTCGCAATTGATTTTTTGAAACAGTTTACTATGTTAATATTTGACATTTAACTTATAAATAAATAGTTTCAATAGTGTAGACCATTTTCTACTTGTCTATGTACCCTATTATTATAAATTATTGTTCTAGGGCACCTACATAATTAATAAATTTTATTAACCCTTTACAATGTTTTAATGTCCAACGAAGCGTCCGGGAATCTGTTAGTCCACGTATTTAAAGTATAATTAACAAAAAAAAATTGCGCAGTAAATATCATATTATAAAACAAATTCGTCTGCCTGTCTGTGTGTATGTTCGCAATAAACTCAAAAACTACTGAACAGATTGTAAATTGGTAAAAATAGAATGATAATCATTGGAAGTGTTGGAAAAAGTCAAGCCGCTTGTGAGCTTTCATCGACAACGCTACCTAATTCTTCCTAATTTAATTACCTAATCCTAATTCTCTTACCTAATGTTCCACTTTTATAGATCTACAAAAAAGTCTATGACGGCATATATCTATGTTTTAAGGATAGCTTACTATACCCATTTATCTACTAAAAAATGGTCACATAAAATGAGGTAATTGGAAGGCTATTTAGAGGGATACAGGAATTAATCCTTATCAAATTAAATAGATTAGTTACCATAAGCATTTCATTCATATAAGTTGTATCATTATAAAAATATAATTAAAACTCTTTATACGAATACACTATTGACGTTCAGATCTAAATTAATCAACAATATCGAGACGCCAACTTTTTGGTTGTCATGCACGTGAACGTCAATAATAAAAAAGGAAACAGAACAACGGACGGTGTGAATCAAAGTATCGTCACGGAGGTCAATATCGTTTTTTTACTGAAACATAATATCGATTATTGGGCGAAGTATTACTTCTGCACATCACATCACAATACGCGGCAGTTCGAAAACCCATTATCATCACGACAAGTAAAGTCGTGGAAGTTCAGCGGCCAGTGTTACACAGAGGAAGATCTTGAGGTGCGTGTATTGTATCCTTAGTGTTGTTAACTGGATCTGAACGGAAACTCTTAAAAGTTCTCGTAAGACCTTTTGGGTCTACCCAGGGTAGCAGAAAGCCACCGGAGGCTATTTCAGCGGTGCGTATGCTGCATAAGTATATATTTGTTATTATCGGGGCAGAACAACGTCCGCCGGGCCTGCTAGTAACATGATATACGTGAACATGAGATGATATCTTATGATCTGGATTCTGATATCTTCGGTATCTTAACTCTACCCTCCCGATATATTCTTGATCATTTTAATATTTGTACGTACGTATATATAAAGGTGACGTTTATAAAATATCCCAAGGTCAGTTTAAATTTTATTATTTATTCATAAATTTATTCATGCGTTCTTTAAATTAATAAAAATCGCAAGTATTTCACTTGTGTAAATAACATGATTGATTATACGAGACCGTTGTTGAACAAACGCCGCTGTATATGGCTTATGTATAAACTAAGGAGGACTCTGTGAACAAAATCGAAAACACTTTTCAGTTTTAAAAATGAATAATTCACACGTACTTGTCTTGTGGGCGGTGAGTTTTCTTTATCATTCAATATTTTTTAAAGGTTAAGCAATAGTTTACGCGGACAAAATTTTACGTAATCAAAATCAAAAACAAGAAGAGAAGGCGCTTATGAACGTCAAAGTTACCACCGGTTTGGACAAAAAAGACCAGTCATCGAGAAGAACCGGCAAGAAACTCGATCGAATTTGGCTTTCACATATTTTTAAGACATAGTTATAAATATAGATAATTATTACATTCGGTTTTAATGGATGCACAGAGAGCGCGTCACTTCCATACGTCACCATCGTTCACATATTGATCCACCCTGTAATAGCCTTTAGACATTAAGCCGTGCTTGACATGGTGCTTGAAATTAGTATGCGGAAAATCGGTAACGTGTTTTGGAATTTTATTATAAAACCTAACACTATTACCTAAAAAACTGTTACCGGTCCTAATGAGCCTAAAATATGGAATCACCAATTTGTTATTGTTTCTTGTATTTAGATTATGTCGGTCCTTTACGAAATCTAGCTTATCTAAGTTTTCGCGGACGTACATTAGACTTTCAAATATGTATTGGAAGGGCAAAGTTAGGATACCGTACTCCTGGAACTTAGCCATTAATGATTCGCGAGGCCCCATATCATAAATTAATGTTTAAGAGATGGGAATCTACAGCTGGACGTAATTACAATTCCGACGAATATATTCACTATGGCCAAAGAATACAAGATTACGTGGTGACATAGCACTACTTAGCATCAACTGAATGAGGTCAATATTATGGCTGTTATATATTACGTTTATAAACTTAAGTAGGTAGATAGGGACATGTTATTTTATTTGCTTTTATTTATCTATCTTAATTTTTATATTTCATATTATTGTAATAATCTATTATTGTATCAAATTTTATCAATTAATACTCCGAAAGTTATCAACTATAATAATTTAATTCAATATACACTATTTACGTGAAAATCAATAAAAATCCCGGAGCCGCGCAGGCGAACTGTGTTATAATCCCAAGGATGGGTGACGTGAGGTGTGCGCGGCCCATCGTAAAAATTAAGCCAAATCATACATCACAAAATGACAAACATGTTGTGCCGACCCTACTTAGGTGGGATAAGGGTTAAAAGGTGATGATAAACGTATGTTATTGAGTTTGTAAATAATAGTAGTTTATATTATAATATAAGAACATTGTGAGCGCTGGATCTAATAGGTGTTATTTCTACCTAATAAGGGCCTAATTAAGCCTATATTTCCCACGTGCCGTATTTACACGACGACTTGGAGTGGATAGGACAAAAATGGACTCACCACAATGCTGCGCTAGCGACGCGTAGGAGGCCTCCTCTTCTTGCACGATACACAATAACATGCACAAACAGTTTAAAAGTCTCCTGTATTATAAATTTTGGCACACAACACAAATAATAATCCACGTGTGGTTCAAACGCCGATCGTCCGCTAACGAGAGCGTTAAAAAGAAAGCAATTGTCAAGGCGCCGGGTGATTAGGGATGGGGGAAAGGAGTGCAAATATATATGTGGGACAAGGATGGGTTGTCGCCGTGCAAATCTGGCCTAAACATCCCCCCGGGCTTGACAGGATACAATCCTTCAAGATTTAACAATAAAATATAAGAGCATTTAATTTATCTCAATTTACATGAACAATATTTTGTATTTTATGCAATAAACAATAATAATTATTTGATAATGATTAAATTAGTATATTATGAGAGAACTAGTGGACTGTATTAAAATTAAAAATAAAGTTATTATTCATAATTAGGCAATGGAAATACCTTCATCACATGTCGACGATAAATTCCTATTTTAGTTTTACCGTCTACTACACGCGGAATGCCATATTTACTTGGGAAAGTCTGTACTATTACGCCTAAGGGCCAGTCCAACAGACCACTGCTATCTGATTTAAGCAGAATAACATTTCCCGATTGGACAGGTACTCCGCGAGTCAACCATTTAGCTCGCTTCAGTCGTGGATTTAGGTATTTTACCTTCCATCCTTCGCAAAAGGGTTGAACCAAATGGTCGAAACTATTTTTTCGTAACAACATGACGCTCTTTGTAGCTAAGTCTTCAATCGGAAATGACTTTAAACGAATCACTACCAAAAAATGTGCGGGAGTCAATGTTAGTAGCTTATTGGGATTGCTACCCAATACTGATAGAGAACGCAAATTTAGTATTGTCTCTATTTGAGTGATCACTCTAATAATTTCTCTAGTAATTTGTACTATTTCTTCTAGAATTTTTCCAAAATAAGTTTTAGCCCTATTAATATGGCTCGCTGCCGATCTTTGAAACCAAAGACGCAATGGTGGGTGGAATTTAATTTCTATTTTAATTCGTTTAATAATTATTACAATTACAGGTACTATTCCTAATTTCGCACACACTAAATTAATTATGCAGCGATTATCGTTGGATATGTACACGTGTGTATATACCACGCCACCATAGGCGCGTTCTGACGGGTTTACAAAGCCTATAAGTAAGACAATGCAGTTCTTATTGATGCCGATGTGTCGCGGTAATTTACTGTTTCGAAGTAATGACAGTTCAGATTGAATTATTTGCCACAAGGGTACGACATCTGGAGAGGTAATATTATCCCATCCTATGTTATTTTCCCATAGCGATTTCATTAATAATTTCACTAACAATGTTCCAGATGCTTTCAATCCCATAACTTCCCATAACTGGGCAATAGTTGATAGGATATTTCGTTTAATACACCCGCGATATTCAGAACTGATACAATTAAATATATCGTCAGATAAAATCCAAGAAAGGCCAAGTATTTTTAGGTGACTTTCCGGAATTAACTCTACCGCCTCATTAACATTATTAGTTACAGAAATACTGGACATTTCCGTCCTATTACTGGAATATTTAACCAGTTCGAACCTACATAATAATCCTAGAAATTTTCTATCATTACTGTCGATTAAAATACGTAAAAACATTTGCCGTATATCGGCACTAAGCGAAACGAGAAACAAACGAAATATTAATATTATTTGAAATAAATCATTTTGTAAATTCATACCGGTATGCAATAAATCATTTAAGGATTTACCTGTACTGGTTTGGCTACCCGTATTCAATACTACTCGTAATTTGGTGGTAGATTTGCCGTTGCGTACCACCGCGTGGTGTGGTATCACGTATTGATTTTTAGTACCTCCGACCTCAGAAATAGTACCTATAGGGTACATGTATTTCTTCTGAAGGTATTCTTTAAAAATGTTATCGTACTCTAATTTCAGAGCAGTATCCGATAATAATTTACGCTCTAAAGATAAGAATCGACGCTCGGCGATGCGCATCGAGTTTCCTAAAGCGGAAGGGTCGTATTTAAGCGGCAGTGACACGACATATCGCCCATTCGATTCTCGTCGAGTGGTATCACAATAATATTTCTCACACGCTTGTTCGTCTGGTGTCTGATAATTGGGCACATTAGGTACCTCTTCCAACTGGAAAAATCGATTCAGACAATTTTCCAATGTAATTTCCGTAGTACAGTATGAACGAACGATACTGCACACGGGATCAAGAATCGGGGCCTGACCAACTATTATAAAACCTAACCGGGTTTCAATGGCTACCGGTTCGCTAACAGCACGCGATATTGAATTCGGGCATAATATTCGCGCAAATAAATCTGTTCCTAAAATAAGATCAATATTCCCAGGTGTGTGATAATTATAATCGGCCAAAGGAATGCTATTTAAGTAATCCAGACGCGCCGTGTCTATCTTCGCGGTAGGTAATTCGTTGGTGATGCGCGGTACGACCACCGGTTGAATAGTGAACCTAACCGAATCATCGAAGCGAGACCGAACTGTCAAGCAAGTGACCCCTAACACGGGATTAGCTACGTCACCTACACCAGACACATATTTACTTTGCGACGTATGTAGTTTTAAATTTAAACGTTTACAACATTCAACTGTTATTAAATCTCGTTGAGATGCACTATCAACTAACGCGCGCAAGACTAATATATTGCCGTCTGCATCGACAGTATTACACAACGCAGTGCCGAGCAGGACGGACGATGTATCTACCGGGCGCTCTGTTACCGCGGCGCATGGGCTTATCGCACAGAGCGATACGGATTCGGCAGGGCCGCACTCAGGCGCGCGAGCCGTTGTCTTAGCAGAGTGCCCGCCTACATTGACCCCCGCAACATTTGTACTAGTTGGAAAGTGAAGCAAGCTATGATGTGGTTTTTGACACTCGTTGCAACGTCTCGAATCTTTACAATTTATAATTGTGTGTGTACTTAAGCAATTTACACATAATTTATAATTTTTAATAAATTTAAAGCGATCATTAGGGATCATTGATAAAAATTTGCTGCATTCTGAAAAGTGAAAATGTTCACTTTTACCACAGCATAAACAGTTCTTCGATTCCTGAATATTCATAAATGATTTCATATTATTATTAGAGGAACGAGAACTTATTTGTCCGATCGACGACATTGTATTATTTTTACGTGACTGAGTACTGCCCAGTCTCATATTTGAGCAAGCCACATTGTGTGCTCGCTGCAAAATATGCGACTGACTTCTTGTAAAATTAATAAAATCTGAACATTTCGGAAACTCATTGAACTCACCATATTTTAATTCAAACGATTTCACTGTTTCTAAACCGACCTTTTTGCAGGCAATATGGATGAACATGAAATCTTCTAAACTATCGATATTTAGTTGTTTTAACGCGAGATAAAGAGCAGAGAATTGGTCAATAAACTCTTCTATCTCGGTGGGTGAATTATTTTTTTACTGGGGCTAAATTCATTAACCTATCCAAGTATGTTGTGGCCAAAATTCTTTTATCATTATATTTATTTATTAACAAATTCCATATAACGCTGTAGTTATCGGAGGTAGGCAAAATACCTTGACACACACCTAGGGCCTTCCCTTTTAATTTTCCCATCAAGTACTGAATTTTCTCACCATCGGTAAGATCAGTATTTTCATGAATGGCAGACTTAAACGTCTCGTAAAAGATTGGCCACGACTCATTATCGCCATTAAATGAGCAGAGTTCTAATCTAGGTAAACGCAATGAAGGTTTTTCGCATTTTACCCGCTCGTCACGACTCGTATTGTGAGTATTTTGTGACGTTAACTGATGTACTTTATACTTAATTTTAGTGTATAATTGATCGAATGCAATTTGTGTATGATAAGAAGGAGTTGGACTTTCCGCTGAGGACAATTGAAGGTCATTAAATTGTTCGATCGTTGCTAAAAATTCTTCACGAAAAGTGTCTATCATGAAACTTTCTGATAAGAAGTTTTCTATTTTTATGTCATCGTCTATATGAGCAATCAAATCAAATATAGTTTGCATTCGACCGAACAATGCGGATATTTTATTTTGTAACTTTTTAATATTGCGCTCATGTGAGGTAGGTGCCATTTTTCTTTTGCGTAATGGCCTCACTTATTTGTACGAAATAACTTTTAAATCTATTTCGATCCGGGTCGTATGGACCAAAAATGTGAGCGCTGGATCTAATAGGTGTTATTTCTACCTAATAAGGGCCTAATTAAGCCTATATTTCCCACGTGCCGTATTTACACGACGACTTGGAGTGGATAGGACAAAAATGGACTCACCACAATGCTGCGCTAGCGACGCGTAGGAGGCCTCCTCTTCTTGCACGATACACAATAACATGCACAAACAGTTTAAAAGTCTCCTGTATTATAAATTTTGGCACACAACACAAATAATAATCCACGTGTGGTTCAAACGCCGATCGTCCGCTAACGAGAGCGTTAAAAAGAAAGCAATTGTCAAGGCGCCGGGTGATTAGGGATGGGGGAAAGGAGTGCAAATATATATGTGGGACAAGGATGGGTTGTCGCCGTGCAAATCTGGCCTAAACAAACATTTTAGTAAAAAATACATCAGACCTAAATACAAATGTAAAATAATGTAGCAGAACGTTTTCGGCCATGATAAGGTTTGGTGCGTAATTTTGGTTTGTCATACCCACTCCACCCACCAATACCTTAAGCACTATTCATTTCCTTTTCGATTTTGAGTAGTTCTTTGGTGTATCTTCGCAATCCAATGTCCAATGCTAGTCATCATCAGCATCTCCTTACCAGTATCCCACCTAAGTAGGGTCAGCACAACATGTTTGTCATGTTGTGATGTATGATTTGGCTTAAGTTTTGCGATCAGCCGCCGTCTGACATCAACTTTCCTTAGGATTGATGTGGCGCTGACGCCGCACATGTAGTAGCGCGGTCCGACTGTCCACTAACAAGTCAGTCGTTTACGCCACCCCGTCTCGTCCAGACCATAATTAGGTCAAAAACAATAAACCTTCTTAACTAAAGCAAAGTCCATTATTTATCACCACACGCATAATAGCCCTACAGCTAAAGTGGTGAACCCGACGTGATTAAAAATACTTTATATAGTAATCGTGATAAATAATAGTGATTGTCAATTTAAATAGGTAAACGACTCAATTTACGGACGAGACGGGGTGGCGTAAACGACTGACTTGTTAGTGGACAGTCGGACCGCGCTACTACATGTGCGGCGTCAGCGCCACAGGATTATTCTGTAGTACCGCTAAAACTTCAACTTCTTAACTTTGTATGGATGCCAAACGTAGATATTTGACTCTTTGATAATAGGTGGCTAGGATTCAATTGACGCGCTTATGTACGTTGTATCCGTGAATTGCACTCCCACAGGTTCTGGTTTTAGGTCTGTCGTAGCTATGAGGATTACTTCCTGCAAATCTGATTCAGGAGGTTCCCTGGCATTTTTGATTCCAGATCTTCATTGTTTCGGGTTTTCCACCAATATCTCTGAGAAGTATTCCACCATTGAGTAAGTAGTACACATATACCACTTTATAATGTAGTCTGTTCCATTGGGCGTAAATAAAACTTCAGCTTAATATTATATAAAACATTTCACTAATGTTGATGTTTTTTAACAATAAGCCGTAGAAGGACAAATGCACTAGTCTTAGATGGAAACTATTTCTCAAATGCAGATGTTCTCAAGAGTTACGTGTAAAAACTTTTTTCTTCACCGAAGGCACGGAAATATTGTACAATGCCCGTTAAACTTTTAGACGGATCTGAATATAGATGGATAGAGCACAAATGTAGTTCTTCTGTTGTCATGTTATTGCATTTAAATGTAAACTTAACGGTGACGTGCGAACAAGTTGGAAATCGTGAAATTCCAAATACTATATTAATAAGATTTCTTGCAACTTTATAAATTAGCACTGACTCGTATTCTGTTTCAGCTAATGCAGCTAAAAAAGTAATCTTTATCCCACCAACGATAGAAGCAACTTTCGGGGTAGATCTCAGATTCAATGAAAAAGAACAACACACCGTACTAGCAAGTCATCGGCACAAGTACGAAAGCCCTGCGACAGAAACTAAAGAAACCAAACTACGGTATCTGTGCTCTTCGTCAGGTACATATTTAATTAAGACGCTTTTATTAGTTTCACCTGTATGTTTATAACTGGCTCTTCAGCTTTCATTTTGTCCACTGTACATTATAGTAAAAAAAAAAACTAAAAAACACGCTTTTAGATATAATCAAACTAAATAATTCTTAGCATAAGAATAAAATTACTGATGAGAAAATTAACGTACACTATTATAAAAGCGTGGGTTATTTTATATGACATTTTTAAACGCTAAGTACCTGATCTATTGGCTACGAAACGAAGAGTTAGTTTGTCTGGTTCTCAAGTGCAGCTGCCAGAACACACCATCAGGTGCTTGGCAACAGATTTTCAACTTGAGAGCGAAGGACTTAAAAAAGACCCTACCCTAATGATGAAGAAAAACATGCGAATAATCTACGATTTCATTACATTTAATTTGATTAATTTAGAGGATCTAACTCTGTATATTTGGATAATGTTATAGATATGTATACCAGAAATCAAGCGGTGGATATAGCAAGTGTAATGGAACTCTTTCAGTAACTATATTGGATAACCCAGAAACGACATGAATTAATTTCATCATGCATAAGGTATGCCCTAGTATATGTTTGCGTCAAATTATCGACAGAGCATATTTGTATATCGATATGCTAATGCCCAATCAAATTCACTCCCCGCCCTTTACTTTAAACTACCTACAGCCTAATTAATTACCACGCCACGCTCGAGAGTCTTCATTTGTCGTCCGTTATCGCTTGAATCGTTCGGAGCAGCAGCACGCATCGCGAACCTAACCGTCTAACCACGCTTACGCGTATGGGAAAGATTGGAGAGGAGGATCCATCAACGACGTGGACCACACGTGTACCTCTTTGTCCTAATTCTATAGCTATTGTTCTCCGTTACCACGTGGATTCACAAATACGGTGTTTTGTAGGAGGTAACCACCCCCAATAATTTTTCATTTCGGCACATTCGTAATACAGTCTACAAATAGTCGCTCCTCAATCTTTGTCATATATTTCATTCTTAAATACGTTTTATAAAACTCTTACGGTATATATTCTTGTTTCTTTGGAACAAAATAATCCAGTTCCATGATTACTACCAAAATATATCCCCGTCGAGACCCGACTGACGTCTTTGTGAAGCACCATAACTTGTGAATATTGCAACGAATGAACCTTGTTGAAATGTGTTCTATTACAGGTAAATGTTACTACAGATTAAACCTACTGGAACAACTATCAATTATTTTAACATAGAAGAATTCGTAAATTATGATTCCGTTACAAATACAACGGTCACTTGGCAGTCAACAGAAACTATCACTACTTGAACCATATCATTTATCTGAATCATTAACAACACCAGGCTCGTCAATGACTGGCCGCAAAGCTGCCTTTTCGGATACCCTTAAAAAAATTAACATTATTGTACATCAAGAGTACATTATCACATCATATAACTTACATAATAAATACATTCTGTGAATTAAATTATCGTTTTTTTTCTTGCCACCTATATATAAATTAATCCATCTTGTAGATCAAAATGCACAACAATTTATATGAGAAAGTAGAAGCAGCACTCTAACAAAATAAAACAACAAAAAGTCCGATTAAGTATTAGTCGGATTAAGAACGCAACAAGAAGGCTCCTCCTGTATTCGTTTTGCACCGCTGCCAAAGTATATGCGACGTATAAAACGAATAAAAATCCGTTTTTGACTAGCTTCTAACAAAAAAAAAGATTTTTCGTTAATATTATCATATAGCGCCATCTCATAAATTTTCGTGGAACTTGCTTTGTTACCAATGGATATACTGCTCCAAATTTTGCGAGATGATGTTATGTCACATTACCCGAATGCTAATACATTCATCTTACAACTAAGAAGTTCATTCAGTTATAGTCATCGCCAATCTTTTGCTCCGCTCTGAATTAGCCGTAAGTTCGGGCTTGCGCATCATATAGCTAAGAGTTTAATACAAAACAAAATAGAATGCAATCTATAATTGGTAATATATCCTTGTTTCGATGTTATACGTATAAATACCATGTGTATTTATAAATAAATTTCTGTTCTGCGCATCTATATTCACAGCGGTCTAGGAGTTTGGCGAAAACTGTACCATGGTATGTTTTCACGGAGGACATTTTTATGCTATCGTTATAACTAGGTGGCGCTAAATTATATTTTATTTTTATTACAAATAGTATCGTTATTCAATCCGAAACAAGTCGCATACATAACCAATAAACACCTCTTGTAGGTTCACAACATATCCAGTCCGGTGAAACGGTAGAGGCCTTGCCAGGCTAACAGTGTAGTAAAAACACGACATATCCTGGCAAGGTTCGTTTTGTACGTGCTCAGTCATATGATATACCATTTCGTTGTCTGTTCTCGATTTGGTGATTCTAAATCTTAATGAAGTAAATGAGGCTTCAAGGATAGGTTTCTTTTCTAACGGACCTACGCTGGTTACACTTTAGGTGGTTTCACAGCTTCACCGAACAACTAAGGGGAGCGCTTAGGGTACTCATCCGATTGAGCATCGAGGACAAGGGCCAGCGGGACCTCGACTTGGGCTGTTGCTGTATATTACAACATACGCGCATCGATCTAAACTAACCAAGCTAGCTGACTATTCATACATGTATTCGTTCATAAGACATACATTGTTATGTATGTCTCTCACCAACTCATACGTGTATTTCGAATCTGTCAATTGGTTTGATGTGTACCAGCCTTTGGTACAACATTTAAAATAATATAATATATATGAATGCAGCAAACTTTATTAAAACAATTCAAACTAACTAATACATGTCAAGACTGTTGATAGCCGACTTCTAGAAGATCTCCAGTCATAGACTAATATTTAAAAATAATAAAATAGTAATATACTTTTTACACCAGTACACTACATGGTTAAAGTCCAGTTATCACTCTGATCGATATAATAAAGAAGCACCAGATCTAATATTAAAACCTATTTTTACTTCATCAGGGTCGGATTAGCAACAGTAGAAAGTGGGGGTCCGCGAAAAGGCTGAGAAATACCTAAAAAGTGAATTATGTATATGACTTATGATGACATATGTATGTGACTTATAAATGAAAAGACCTTTCTTATTGAATTTTATTTAATCTTTACTACATGATTTAAGTAATTTCGTTCTCGTCAATTCAGCGTGACACAAAATTCATTTTCTACTAGTAGATTATTTTTAAATTCAGTCCTTAGAATTCTTCAAAAATGTTATTACTTACATCTTTTGTATACGGCCACCTGTAACATAATATTTTTTTTACTTTCAAATAAAACGAAATGTCACCATAGTTATAGCAACATTGAAAGTTATTTACAACAAGTTTTTGAAATTATACTTCTTTTGGCGCGTTAGGGAAAAATGATTGAGAGTAAATTTTTATGATGCGCGCGCACACAGTCACGAAATACCGACACCCTGAATTTAGCTATAGTCAACATTTTATTTAAAAAAAGTTTGTATGTATTAAAGACCCATTTTTCTATTGTTAGTGTCGTTTTTTCTATAAACGTAGAATAAGGCGAAAAATAAAAAATTTGAAAAGATTTTTATCATGTTACGCCAAATAAGTATAACTTCTAACGCCTGTACATAAGTACGCACATACACTTTTTTTTTATTTATATAAGTTATTAGTAATACAAAAGAAGGTGTCCATCGTAAAGACAGAAGATAGAAGTAAAACTTTCGTATTACAGGGAAACATTGTAATTAAAATAAATACAACAAAAAACCAACTTCCCGCGGTATTGCCAGGCGATCGCCCAACCAATAGCTGATCGCGCCCAATGTTGCTTAACTTCGGTGATCAGACTTATTATTGGAGTTTTCGACACTACTCGCCACAGTTTGTACCCCTACTACTTTTTGTCGCACAAAAAGGTTACCGATACAAATTTCAAAGCTCTTCCATAAGAAGTTCCAAAGGGATAAATATATTTAAAAAAAAAACACTCTTACAACAATAACGGGTTCAATTTCTGCATATGCAATTATTCCAATATGTTTTTCATAATAATTTACTCTTTTAAAAGATTCCTAAAAATTTGCCGTATTTGGGTACCTCAGGGTCTGGACTTGTAAGCTAAAAAGTCCCTGAAAATACCCCTAACAACATTATGCACCTAAAAACATCTCAACCCATTTATTTACCCCTGTATTTGGAAGAAAAATTCATAAGTTGAGAACTCCGTTCGCACGGATGCAATGTAAGCGTTAAAACCGAGTTTTTTTGCCGAGACCTTAGTCTGTCATGTAGGGGAATTAACATTTTATTTATAACTAGCGGCCCGCTCCGGCTTCGCACGGGTACAAAATATATAGCCTATGCCATTCACTAAAAAAATTATTAAAATCGATCCAGTAGTTTTGATTTATTCATTACTGCCCGTGGCCCGCACGCGATAAATTTGGAGTAACCTCAAAAATAACAGTATTTCTCTACTATTTAATTTATGTTATTATATATATATAAACCTTCCTCTTCAATCACTCTATCTATGAAATAAACCGCATCAAAATCCGTTGCGTAGTTTTAAAGGTTTAAAGCATACAAAGGGATATAGGGGGACAGAGAAAGCGACTTTGTTTTATACTATGTAGTGATCTTGTATTATTTCACTCTATATTTTGTAATATTGGTGGCGTTTTACGTAATATAGTACGGTTATTATGCGCAAGTGAAGCGGGTGGGAAATAATACCGTAGATCATGAATTATGAGATGCCACAAAACTCAATTGAAAATTCTAACAAGGGAGCCACCATCTTCTTAGGACGTTGAAATGATTACAATTGCCAAAAATCTAATTAAAATTAAAAAAAACAGTCTAAACGATTTGAATCCATTTTTTGGCGGTTTAACATTGACAGCTCATGAAAATCATAGAAGCTATGAATTTTCACACAAATATCTTTTTTTTCTTTTGTTACGCTCCATTTTAAATCTGTGATATCTCCTAAGATATTGCTTGAAACCATATGCTGTTGAGGGCAGTTTTGACCTACATTAGATGCCTAACGTAACTAAAATAATCTGGATCATCACAATGCAAGCACTTAAGTTGTGCTGGATTTCATAATATTCGCCGATAAACAGATATTGCAACTGCCGTAGTTGTCTATACCGCAATTGATTTGATGGTCCATATCGCTTACACCCAGAGCTAAAGCCTTACAGAATTTTGCTGTGGGAGATAATAGTTGAGATAAATTCCATATTTATAGTATCAAAATGGACAATCCTAGGAGTTAGTGATTAGAGGAGTCTCCTCCGGAATCACTAAAAAACATAGTTTTAGGAAAATATTAAATACGTTAAAAAAAACAGTGCATATCGTAAAGAGATCAAAATCAAAATCAAAAATACTTTATTCAGTTTAGGCCCTGAAAAGGCGCTTATGAACGATAAGTTACCACCGGTTCGAAAAACAACCCAGTCATCGAGAAGAGCGGGCAAGAAACTCGATCTGGCTTATCTTTTCATTAACATATTTTTAAAACATAGTTATAAATAATTACATTTGGTTTTGGTGGATGTACAGAGAGGGCGTCATTTCTAGACGTCACCGTCGTTCATATTGATCCACCCTGTAATAATTAGTATAATAGCCTTTAGATATTAAAAACCTGCTTGACATGGTGCTTGAAATTAGTATCCGGAAAATCGGTAACGTGTTTTGGAATATTATTATAAAACCTAACACTATTACCTAAAAAACTGTTACCGGTCCTAGTGAGCCTAAAACATGGAATGACCAATTTGTTGTTATTTCTTGTATTTAGATTATGTCGGTCCTTTACGAAATCTAGCTTATCTAAGTTTTTGCGAACGTACATTAGATTTTCAAGTATGTATTGGGAGGGTAGAGTTAGGATACCGAACTTCTGGAACTTATCCTTTAATGATTTGCGAGGGACCATATCATAAATTGCTCGAAGTGCCCGTTTTTGTTGGTGAAATAATCTTCCAGACGTATTCCTTGATTGCGAATATGAAATAATCTTCCAGCCGTGTTCCTTGGTTGCGGATGTGAAATAGATTACTAGCCAGTGGCGGATTTACAGTCTTGGCCGCCCCAGGCCTCAGGCCATGTAGTAAGTACCTACCACTCCTTTTCTTTCCTTTTCCATTTCTTGTTATCATCAGTGAATTTTTTGTTACGCTTGGCCGCCCCTAATACCTGCTGGCCGCCCTAGGCCCGGGCCTCCTGGGCTTTAGGGCAAATCCGCCACTGTTCCTAGCAGTGTTTCTTCTATCTTTTAGACATTGTATAGTTGAAAGAAATTATTGAGAGACATTTAAACGTGCTAGTAATACAATATAGTCTGCTCATGAAATCGGTCACCGATGATTGTTGTTCGTAGCTAGTACAAATAAAAAATATTAAATTAGAACGCCTCGTGTTCAAGTGCCTGAATTACATTATAAATTTTTGTTATGAATGTTAAAGTATTTTATTACATTTTGTTAGTGGAGTGTAACGCCCAGTAGAGTAGCGCCGAAACTGAATTATTTCGGCATAATCAAAACTGAATTTCGGCCTCTGCTTAAAACTTCTCATTAGATAATAACAATTTACTTCCAGTATGGAAATGTTTATTGCTGAATGCGCTAATACCGTTTTGACAGTTCATTGTGATGGAAAATAAATCCATAGCACATGCCTATAAAGTTTTATTTAAAATAATATTTGGAGCCGCTGAATTTGCATGATTTTATCAATTTCCATCTCATGTTAAATGACGATGTGGTCTAGGATGGTAAATACGCTAAAATTAGTAGGGGATTAGCTCTCAAGTGGAACTGCAAAAACACATTTATAAGTTTCTAAATACGGATTTTTAACTTTAATGCAGTAGTTACCCTGACGGGCTTAGAAAAAGTCCTACTACAATGCTATAATTTCAGTCGCAAGGTTTCAACCCACCGAAATAGCATCATCTGCTTTAAAAGGTAGTGTTGCACGCATCATGTATCTTTCAATTATTAAAATCATCAATTAACATTTTTAATCAAATGAATTTCGTACGTCATATTAATGTTCGCCATTCCGATTTAATATCTAAGAGTAAGAGGGGTAAGGGGGAGTTAAAATGGATAACATGGAAGGTTTAAAAATGCGCATTCATGTTCGATTCGCCTTCCACCGGTTCATCAGGTGGCGTTACTAGTACTCGACCCCTTAGGCCGCATAATTGATGATGATCCGATGGACCTTCACAGCTTCGTTGGAATAATGGACGAGCGCTTATAGCGTTCGGCCGTCTGGCAACAATCAATAGGGTGCCAAAGTGGCCGAACTTCGGCTTGGGCTGCGGCCTGCTCAAGAACGCCATGAGATTTTGATCCGTGCGAGTTGGACATAACCCACACATAAAAAAGGAAGCTTAAAAGAATGGACAAGCATCGTTGGATTGCGCCTTTTTACCCTAAATAGAGCAGTAACCGATGGTCTGATTGATTTTAGAAGAAACGAAATTCTGTTGGAACCGAAAGTCACCACAACACTAATAGTAAGTGGTGAACTATTATCAGATACATATAAAAATCGACCGTGATGTTGTTATATGTTCAGCATTATGTGTTTGTGTTGCTTTTTATTATTTTCTATTGGTAAGTATTTCAACTTCGTTTTATTTTTTTCGCTTCAATATGTCTATTTTGTAATAAAATTTACATCAAGATATTTGTGTATATTGTATTTGTAATTGTGTTAAATATTTGTTACCTGAGTACCTTGCATTTATAAACCAATTAGAAAAAAATCTTCTTGAAGTGAAACTTCCTACGGGAGGGCTTCGAAATTTACATGCGCAACATCTTTGTTTGACAACAAGTGGTGGGGATAAACACTGTGTCGAATAGAGTATTGAAAACACCAGTTATGTAACGTCGGCCGCGGTCAGTATTTGAATGGGTGAACGCTCGGGAACACCGCGTGACATTGGTTTATTGTTTTGGTGTAACTCTTAGAAAGAAGTTTTCCATTATTTCGTGTGATCATAAGGACACACAGTTTAATTATCGGAAAAGGGATGCCAATTTAATGGACAAGATACACCAGGGAACTGTTCCAAATCAAACGGAAATTTATAGTGATTGAGACATTGATAGGTTTATGATAATTCTAGACTAGGTAGGTACTACATCTACATCTGAAGTACCTCGTCCCGCCGATGTCTGCCGCCCCGTAGGACGGTCGCGCATGATGTTGTTGGACTATAAGACTTTACGCAAATTGATATTGGTCATATTAATATCGTCTCGCCAATGAAGGGAACTCCCATCTTACCAAGAAAATGTTCATAGTCCAAGTTGGGACTGAACACGTACGTACATTGTTTACTTGTGGAGAGTATAATGAAACATACAAGAGCGAGCACCGTAGGAAAAGCAAAGAAGTAATAAGTCCCTAAACATTAAAAACACACTACAATCAAGGACATTACGAGTGTTAAGAAAATAAATACATGAACCTTTACTGTAATGATTACTTTATTATATTTTTTCGTCAAAACCTTCATTATTATAACTATATTAAAAGTAGCAGTGAACAATTTAAAATTAATAGAGAATAATAGTAGTAGAAATATTGCGCCCAATTTCAATTCGCAACAAGAACAAAACATTTTGTGTCGACCCTACTTAGGTGAGATAAAGGTAAGAGGAAGAAGAATAGATCTCGTGTCGCCCCAAAAATCGGCGCATGTACACTGTAGAGTTTTAGTAAGTAGGAGTCTCATACTACCCACCCTCTTCCCCGGGAGGGATGGTGAGCCCATGGTTGATCTCTCCTCGTTAAAAAAAAAGAGGAAGAAGAATATGTGATGTGAAATGATAAGATGTCCGAAGGTAATAAATAGCATGTTAAGCTTAAGAAAAATATTTGGTCTTAAGTGCAGCTGCAGAAAAAAATAGATTGATACGTTTTACATTTGAGAATTGTACACTAGATCAAAATAAAATGCGAGTGAACCTCCTGAATCAGATGTGCAGGCAGAAATCCTCATTGTTACGACAGTCCAGGAACCAGAGCCGGTGGAGATGCAATACATCATACACAAACGCGTCATTTAAATTCTTACCGCCTGTTATTGAAGAGTCAAATATGCACGTTTGTCATCTATACGAAGTTAGGAAGTTGAAGTTATAGTGGTACTACAAAATAATCCGAAGGAGAGTTGATGTAAGGCGCACGCAGTTGAACGTAAAAATAAAGCCAAATCATACATCACATCATGACAACAATGTCGTGCCGAGCCTACTTAGATGGGATAAGGGTAAGGAGACGATGATGACACTAGATCAGAAAAAGTCGATGGAAATAGTAACCATCCTCGTGTATTGTTTTACTTTTTGTATAATATCTTCGGAGGAATTGTTTAAATTGACGTCTGTAATTAGTTTCTTCGAGGGCACCGCTCGCCAGCGGCAGGGGGTTCATCCTCACGCCTTGGAACTGAAACGATCATGTAGGTTCCGCTACAGAAAAATGAACACCCTGCTAAGGTTTTCCAAGTAACTATAATATGGGAGCCTTCATCAGGGAAATGAACAGGGTTCTAAAGTGTCCGCATGCTTGTTTTCTACAATCGTAGTATAAAAAATGCTCCGTCACCATATTGTGGTTTATGTGGTGAACGCAGTCTTCCTACTGTTGAGATGTCACTGCGGCTAATAATTAAGTATACTCAAATTGAAAATGACAGCAATTATTAAAATAGTATGATAGTATTTCTCATAATAACAACGTATGCGTCGATAATAAAACAGCGCAAATACTGCCACCTTGCTGCAGAAATAGATGCAAAGGCGACCCTTCAACCAACTTTGCACAGGTTTTGCCAATCGTGCATAATTTAATTTAATAATTTACAGTAATAGAAACAAAATTTTGGGAAAGTAACGGTCTCCGGCCTCAAACGTCAATTTACCAGAGTTCTGATTTTAACACGTGGACATCAGATGTCGAATTTGAACCGCAAGTTTATAAGAAAATGGCTGAACTATTGAGCCTTATTGGAATTGTTTACAATAAGAATAAGGAGAGTGAAATACGAGAGTCCGCGTACGAGGATTCGAAAGGTAAAGGCTGTTCCGTATTCATAATAGACTGTCGATTGATTTTTAGAATTTTTCGCTTTAGTTATACTTTGTCAAATTTGGGATGATAATTTTGACAACTCACTGTGGGAATGGGGCAGCATGTAATTGAAAATTCATCTTTTCGATAATCGTCTATTATTATCAGAGACTTGAATCGATTATTGCAATATTTTTTTTTTATTTTCTTGAGATGAAGAACAACCAGTTGTTAGATTCAGTGACACTTTTTGATAATTAAAAAAAAATGATACCGTTGAGCTTGTAAGTAACGGTTTTATTGCGTTGTAGACAATTGCAAATAAATTTAATATTATCCATTAAGAATATATAATTTCTAGTTGAACGATATATGTGACACTACACTGCGGTAAGGGGGCGATATTAAGACAATGAAGTAAGATATTATTTGTAATACATGTTACCGAATAATAAATACATCACTTGATTGCTGTCAAACGTATTGCATTGCCATTTGACAAGGTATAGTTCAGTCAGAGACTTTTAGCAACTCTTACTGACAATGTCGAAACAGTTCGAGCGCCTTTACAAATGACAAATAAGATGTTTGTATAGATACTGTTCTAAAGATAACATTATATCTGTAGTTTTGAAGCATTTCGGGAAACATATTTCACTATATAAATACGATTAAGCAATTAATATTTGGAAGAATTAATAATTAGATAAAAAATAAATTTTCTTTTTCAAAGGCCGTGAATTTTACAAGAATTTATTCATTCAAATTGTTCGAACATTCAATTCGATTTTTGAACTCAATATTTCGATTCGATGCGTCGACGAATAAATCGTAGATTTTGTATACATTATAGATTTTTAATCACAATCTCACATGATGTTAAATGATGATGTGGTCTAAAGTGATAAACTCGATACACTTAGACGGGGCTGGCTCAAAGGTGAAGTTGTTGAAACACAATAGGTTTCCCAGTTGAGCTAGCTAGATGGAATTTGTAGGTGGTAGAGCTACGCTGAAGCTATTACTGGTTTCAGCATGAATGGGTCGGCTCGCCCGGGGCAGTACTACCCTCTCACAGAAAACCGTCGTGAAGTAACAGTGCTTGCACTGTTGCGTTTCGTTCGGTCAGTGAGAGCGCCGGAGGCCCACATATTTAAAAGGCCGGCAACGCACTTGCGACTCCCCTGGTGTTGCTAGTGTCTATGGACGGCGGTGATCACTTACCATCAGGTGACCCACCAGTTCGTTTGCCCCCTATAATATAAAAAAAAATAAATTAGAATAAGCCTTACCACTATTGTTAATTTCAGGTTCTTATATGTAGTCAGTCGACTAGAAGAAATACACGTATATATAATAAAATAATAGATTCGCAGATTTTGCATACCTTTACCTTCATCGCCTTTTTTCGAATCAGTGACATAGAATCTGTCCCATTTTAAATGTACATTCTTTAATAGAAAAATAATATAATACAAAAAACACAAAGAAGTTTGTCACACAAAATACAAGGAGATTTTTAACAACCACGTTACAGTTTTGTAACTATGTTTTCCTTTTCCATAACGCTATCAAGTAAGCTATCATCAAAACGAAATATACCATCATTCACAATTCAAGCGTCAACAATTACAACATAATTTATCTTCCAGATTTAACCACAGACCATCTCAGTAAGAGAGACAAAGAGATACCAGCGAGAGATTTAATGAAAACTATGCAAAAGAATTATGACATAAGAAAGTCTTCCTCTAAATTCCCCTTTAATATAGTACGGACCAATTATATCAGTAATCCAGAGGATCTGGATAGATTCCAAGGATTCAGTAATAACAACAGGTCAGAAGAAACAAAAGAATATTAGAGTATAGTTAACAGAAACAAATAATATGTACGCGACGCGGTACATATAATGCTTTGAATTCCGTGGTCACATGTTCATGCAAACTTTAGCATTTTTATTACCTTGATAGTTAACGCGACGCTTGTGTAACACCAGCGAAGAAATGTACGCATTCGATATATTATATGAAATCAAATAATTATAAAATACTAGATGACTCGGTGAACTTCGTATCACTTACATATATTTGTGTAAAATGCGGTCAAAACTTAATACAAAATTTTTATCTACATTATAAATGTAATTTTACACTTAATCAATTTAAAGCTTTCTTATGTACTATTTTTATTTCTGAAACATAACTGTTTTGTATTACAACAAAACAGACTAAAGGGATCGGACCTCATACTCCAGCTATGAAGGAGACAAATTTCTGAACGCACCTATAAACATTTGACAACCGAATGACATTTTTTTATTTATCAAATATTTCATAGCTAGGAACATTTTGTATTTGAAAATTAAATTGTATATTCCTTTATTTATTATTTATGTTTCCACAAATATTTCAAGATCAAAATTAGGTAAATCGGTCTAGCCATTCTCGAGTTTTGTGAGACAAACGAACAGCAATTCGTTTATATATATAGAAGATATCTGTCGGGACAAAGACTTCAAAATATTTATGTGTACTACCAACAATATTTAGATAGAAAATTTTAACACCAAGAAAATCTGTAAAAGGTGCAAAAGGAGTGGGGATCTTCTATAATGATTAGGAGATTCCATCGATCCGAGCGTAGCCTTTCGCAACTAATTATTGCGAAAGAGCCGTAAATCATTCCGACACGTTAGTACTATCTGTCTCGAAGTATTATAAATAACAACCACGAAACATTGTAACCTATATCCCAGATAAAATATCGGCACTGAATGATTCATACCCTTCCAGTTCTTTAAATAGAGTGTGCTCGTGCACACGCGTGTGAAACCACTCATCATTTTGTCGAGGTCGAGCGGTCAACTTTGTTCGTCCACACTCGCCGCGGCTCTCGTCGCCAGCATCTCAACCCTAGGTTTTATCCTCAGAGTAAAGCCCTCAAGCACGCTGCTAGCACAACATACTGCACCTAACACACGTGGACATCGACGGTAGCTATTCTAGTGTGTGTGGATTGTCGAACCGTTCACACCTATAAAGATAATACGTAACTATATTCAGCAGTACATAACTGTATTAGCTATTAAAGGTGGCGTCAACATAGGATGACGTCATATTTCTGTAACAGGCACACAACATTCCTCCGAGATATCTTTTAAATAAAATGAATTGCTGGAAGTTAACCGTTGTTGTAATTTGGCTTATCGAGTTTTCATGAAACTGGTATAGGTCTTTATTTATTTATATTTATTTAAAATTAAGAAAACCAAGCTCCAGTAAATATTTAACAATATATGCTTTGTTCGGTTATAACTTAATGTAGATATGTAGTATTAATGTTCTAAATTAAGTGATTAACCGAACATCAAGAAGTATTATATTCACATTCTCAACGATATCCTTACCTTTGATGCTATATATGTATATGACGTAATTTTTCGGCTAGAATAAAGACTGAAGAATATTTCTTACTACATTAACGCGAACTAAACCTCGGGCAAAAGCTATTTAATAGTTACAAAAAAACATAGAATATTTATTACGAATAAGCTTACATTTCGTATTTTTGGCGGGATCTTAGTCTGTCATGTAGTGGTTTTTATATTTTATTCATAATCTTGTGTGATTAGACTCTATATTTTGTAATATTGGTGGTTTTTACGTAATATAGTTCGGTTATTATGCACAAGTGAAGTGGATGGGACATAATACCACGGAGCATGCAGTCTGAGATGCCACCAAAACTCCATGGACAATTCTAACAATGAAACCACCATCTTGTTAGAACATTATAATTATCGCAAAACACTTGGAAAAATCTTGTTACTTGACGCTGGCTAGTGCACAAACCGTGATGGAGCAAAAAAAAAAAGAAGAAGAAGCTTACATTTGTTACATCTTTTTCAGACTTCGCTTCCTAGTTTTAAAGTCTTCAGACGAATCATCTACAGAAGAGTATGGATTCAATAAAGACATGAAAGAGATTTTACCTGAAGTTAAGAGACGCTCACTCTTCAGAATTATCAATCGTATGTTCTTTTTGTTCAATGTTATATGTTAAATTTGCATACAATCAGTGACAACTACTGCCGAGAAACAATGTAATAAAACGAACGTTAAAGTGAGACTGATTTTTATCAATTTACATAATGTAAATAATAAGATAGGATTATTCAAAATTATAGTGGATATACATGACAACACAGTCGTAGTGGTCTAGTGGTTTGACTGGTGGAATATCAATCCGATGTCAGCAGGTTCGAACCGCAGCATGTACCAACGAATTTTTCGGAATTCGAGTACATATGCTAATTTAAATTGGTAACGCCTATCGGATGACGGCGAAGAAAAACATCGTGAGAGAAGCTGAACCTAAGAAATGTTCTTGTAGTGCCACCATATGTGGAAAATATGTACAACTGTGGATATCTCAGAGTTTGAAATCGCCAATACGTCGTGAGCTGGCATAGTGACTATGCCCATATCTTTCTTCAGGAAGAGGCCCATGGCTCTATGGTGGGTCTCTTTTGGGCTGATGATGATCTAAGATTATTCGCATCATCGTAAATTAGTATTATACTACAGCTGGACAGATGAAAAAAAATATATGTTACGGGTTATCCCCTTAGACAATGGATCATTGGAAACATCTGTGATCACCATAGTGAAGATGAATCCTCTCGCTATGTAAAGTATCCCATACCTTATTTGTTGGATTGACCGCTTTTACTGGGTAGTGTAATTATCTGACCATATTGCCACCATCATAAACCAGGTATAGCATCCACCATTGTTGCACGATTAGACGTGTCGTGTTCCCGGTTTGCATATCGAGTTACCAAACTGGGTGACGTGCATCTTTAGGCGACTTGATCGCGATCATTACATAAATAATAATGTAATGGCCTTAGTGTCTCTTGTTCAGTTAGTCGTGTCTCAGGATATCAGTCATTGTATAACCCAGGAGATGAGAGACTTGTAAGCCGGTACGATACCTACAACTGGCGATAGATTGTTGAGTCACCGCTAATTTTGGATTATATTGCACTTATCATAAATGCATAATCATCATCATCATCACCAGTTTGTAAGAGACCCAGTGCAGGGCCATAGACCTCTTCCCAAAGGAATGTATGTACATAATCGCCACGCCAGAACTCGACGTTCATTGCCTGGTTTCAGGACCTACAGGCATCTGATTTATATTCCATCGGTCAAACCACTCGACAAACACGACTTTTTTCGACCACCATGATTTTTTGCACTTCATAATAGATTCATATACACAATATGGTTGCCATCGAGTATGATGTATATATATATATATATTAAACTATAAATGCATTAATCAAGCAACCACCTTGAAGGATCTGATTGGGGTAAAATATATAGGAAATGGTCCTTGGTGTTAATTCTTCCAAAATTTCAACAGGCTCTGGAGAAGGAAAACAAAACTCTTCTGAAATTGCCAAAGATAATAAAAAAGAAGACTATATAACAGAGTCAGAGATCAAATTGGTCAATACAAATGATCAAAATGATAAAATTAATGAACATGTTACACCACTTTCCGAAGACGATATAAATTACTTAAACAAGAAGAGTGATGAGGAAAATCTTAAAAACGAGGATGCTTGGGAAGCCATAACAAAGAAATATGATTGGAACACAGATAATACTAAAGACACAGATAATAAAGAAAATATTTATGTGGATGAGATGCAGGATAGTAATATAAAAGATTGGAACAGTAAAAAACAAAACCATAAAGTGGTTAAAGACAGAGATTGGAATTCCAAATATACCGAAGCTTGGCAGGAAAGGGGTAAAAAATGGAGTAAATCAAAGAAAGAGAAATATTTAGATCATGACGAAAATGCAGACTTAAATGTTAATAAATATTTTAATGGTAAAAACAGTTTCAAAACAGATCAAAATGGTAACGAAAATCGAGGGAAAATTGATGATTCGAATGATAAATCTATAGGAAAAAGTGACTGGAGTGCTACCAAGAAAAAACTTAGTAAAATTGAGAAAGATTGGGAACACATTGACCTTGCTAAAGAAAGTAATTATGAGTCAACCCTGAAAAAGAAATGGCACAATCAAGATGACAGGCTTAAAATCAAAAAAGAAACGTATTGGGATACAACTAAACATGAATGGAATGGAGCTAATAAGAGAAAGAGAGACAGAACTACGAGAAGATGGAAGCCGGACGTTGTGAAAATAAACGAATGGGCGAATTATAATCCTAAGAAAGAGAGTAAAGCTAAAAGACAGAATAATGGCAGAAACATTGGTTCTTATATGAGGACATCTATCCCATATGTTGGGAAAAAAGGAATTTATGACGATAAATAGTGGTATGCTTAAAACTAAAGCCTGTTTTATTTGGAATATTACCTTTTTCATTTGTGAAACCTATAAGTAGATTTGTTTTTTTTTTATCGTTAAAATAACAGCTGTACTATGTGGTTTATTAAAAAAACCTTGTACAATATGTGTTAAATTTTATTACAGATCGCAAAGTAATGCTCGCGTGCTCCCATCTTCAATACGCATTTTAATGCGCCCTCGACTTCTTGTATCAAAAGTTGTTAACGTTAGCACTGCTGTGATCGTGTATACCTGTATACCTAATTTCATGTATATGAGATTCTACGACTGATAATGACTTTTGAGAGACACATCTACTATCCGATTCATTTCTTAGCGCTCTGGCATTTACAGATGACGAAACTCAAAGAAGCAAAACTTTTTGGAATTTACTCCGTAAGAATCCATTCGCATATATATCTCGTGTTACATAAATTGTATGGGAAACGAAATCGGGTGTTAGTACAAATTGAAGTTACTATGTGGCCCTCCTCGCAACATATTTCCGCATCTTATACTAAACGCGTGTATTTGCATACTCAATAATGTGTATATATAATATAAGCTATATTTCTTTGTCAATGTATGGTTTATTTATATAAACAAAGGTATAATCACCAAGGTATGGTTTTGTCGGCGGATAAGAATGAGATTTGAACATTTATTTGATTTGAACATAGACGTTCAGTTTTGGATTTAGTGTTTTTATTTAATTTACTAAATAATAAGATCGACTGTCCAGATCTCTTGGAGAGAATTGGTTTGAGAACTATTACTAAGATTCGAAATCCTCGGATCTTTCACGAACGCTTAGCAAAGTCTAATTATGCCCGTAACTCAGTTTTGAATAGATATACACAGTCATATAATGTTCATGCAAGTGGTTTAGATGTATTTTTTGACAGTAGTGCAACTTTCAAGAAAAAGTTATCGAAGATATTCAATCCCCGTTAACCATATGCAACTTATACTCAAAAACTCATACATACGTACTTACATACATACACATACACACGAGTCGCGCGCACACGCACGCACATATGTTTATCGTTTTATCATTATTATATATAATGTAACTGAATATATTGTACTATTGTTAATCTTAAAAGTAACATTTTAAATACAATCGTATACATAATTTTGTTAGGGATGCAAAGCAAGAATTTATTGTTTTGTGATTGAAATCTGTTTTGGCTAAACCAATATGTTAATAACAATGTATGTAAAATAGAATTAAAAGCTGTTGATTTCTTTAAATAAATAAAATAAAAATACATGGTTTCAGTATTCCAAGATATGATTTTATTAATCCACTTTAATCTATATATATTCTTATATATATATAAGCGGAATACCACTGACTGACTCATCACGATTTCTCCAAAACTGTATGTTCGATTGACTTGAAATTAACCATAGTTATTCCTTTTGCAACGTAGACGCTCACTAAGAACGGATTTGAGTTAAAACCTATCCTAAATACATTTTTCAGTTAAAATTAAATATTCTCCTACAGACATCGATAGTCCCTTTTTTTTTTTTTTTTTTTTTTTACGTGGGGAAATCCATTATGGATACCCACCCTCCCGGGGGAGAGGATGGGTTATGTCCGACTCGCACGGACTAAAACCCCACGGTGTACCGACAGACCGTGTTGTTGGGGCGGCAAGGGATCGTGCTCGCTAATCACCTTGAATAGCCGCCCCAACGGTCCGCCCGGCGGAAGGTGGCCGCCGGGCTCCTACCTATAGAGAGGCAGACTGGGTACACACCAGCTGCCTCCCCTCGTCCGCCGGACCTGTGCAATGAGAGGATGAGTCCCCCGACTACATCCCCTCAGGTCCGGCTACGGTGGCGGGAGGAGTTGGGCAAAGCGCCGCCTCCTCCCGCCTGTCCTCCTTTGGCGGAGACGGCCACTTAGAGGATCTGCCTCTCGGGCCCTCTCCGCCGCCTCCTTTTGCGAGATGACCTCCTCGCAAAAGGAGGCCACAGCTCGCCACGCCTGTTCGCTGCCGAGCATGGACAGAACCACGCTCGGCAGCGACAAATCTGCTCCCACCACCGCCGCCAGAGTGCGGCGCTCTCCCTCCCACGCAGCACACTCAGACAGAGTGTGCTGCGCGGTGTCTAGGTCAGCGCCGCACTCATGACAGGCGGCGGTCGGCTCCCTGCGAGCGATCTGGTGCAGGTACCACCCAAAACAGCCATGGCCGGTGAGTACCTGCACCAGTCGGAACGTCAGGGAGCCCCAACTCCTCCCCAACCACTCCCGCAGGACCGGGCGGACGGCGTCGACGGTGAACGTCCCGAAACGCGCGTCCGCCAGGTCCTGCATCCACCTTCCCGTTGCCTCCTCCCTCATTTCCCTCCGCTTCGCCTCGATCTCCCTGGGAGCCGGAGGCTCCCCACTACGCTTCCTCGTCACCGTGAATTCATACACGGCGGCGAGAACTCCCGCCTCCAGCTCCCAAGGCAGGGAGCCGGCGAGCGTGAAGGCCGCCGCTGAGGACACCGTTCGGTACGCCCGGATTGCCCTCAGTGCCACCGTGCGCTGCGCACTACGCAGCACGCGCACGTTGGCGGCACCGAGGGCATCAGCCCAGACCGGTGCCCCGTAGGCGGCCATCGCCCGCACGACTCCCATAAAGAGTCGACGGCACCCGGCACCCGGCCCCCCTATGTTGGGGAGCAATCGGCCGAGTGCCGCCGCCGCCCCAGCAATACGCGGCCCGAGCCCCGCAAAGTGGGGCTCGAACCGCCAGCGCCCGTCCAGGGTGAGGCCCAGATATTTCATCTGGGCCGATACCCTGATCCGGGCGCCCTCCACCATTATGTGGGCCCCAGGTGGTGGCCCTCGCCGAGGCCCATGGAAAAGTATGGCCTCGGTCTTCTCGAGGGCCACCCTGAGGCCCAACCTCCTAATGCGCCTGACCACGAGGGTTGTGGCCATCGTGGCCAGGCGCTCCACCTCCCGCCATTCCCCCCCCCCGGGCCACGACTAGGGTGTCGTCCGCGTAACAGATGAGACGCGCTCCATATGGGAGCGCGCCGCGGAGCACCCAGTCGTAGCCCATGTTCCACAGGAGCGGCCCCAACGCCGACCCCTGTGGAACCCCCCTATTTGTGGGCCGGCGGATAGTCCGCCCGTCGCCGTCTACGTAGGCGACCTCCCTGTCCTCGAGGTATGCCTCCAACAGCTGCCGCAGATACGGGGGCACTCCGAAATATCGGAGTGCCTTCCGAATAACCCCGTGCGGCAGGCTGTTGAAGGCGTTGGCGATGTCCAAGGACACCGCCAAGACCCTATCCCCCTGGGAGGTCGCCTCCGCAGACAGTGATTTGAGGAGGCACAGGGCGTCCACCGTGGAACGCCCTGCCCGGAAGCCATACTGCGCGTCCGATAAATTTGGCCCCGTCCCCTCCAAGTGCTGGACGACCCGGCAGGAAACAATTCTCTCCAACGCCTTTCCGGCGTCGTCCAGCAGGACGAGGGGCCGATAACCGGACGCGCAGTCCAGAGGGCGGCCCTCCTTCGCCATAAGGCAGAGCCGCCCTTGCTTCCAGGGCTTCGGGAACTGTCCGACCGCCAAACACCGGTCAAACAGCTCCCGAAGCCACCCCCCCAATTGGCCCAGTGCTAGGCCGAGCACCCGACCCGGGACCCCGTCAGGGCCGGGCGCTCTCCGCCTGTTGAGGACGCGCTCAACAGCCCTCCCCATCTCCTCCTCCGTTATTGGGGGAGGACCGTCGTCAAGCGTCTCCTCAACCTCCACCCGAGGCGGAGGCATGAGAGGAGCTGGCAGCAGCGGAGGGTCGGGGAACAATTCTCCCACGATCCTCGCCACCACCTCCGGCCGGAGGGTTTCCGTCACGGGGGGCGCCCAGGATCGCAACTTCTTGCGCACCATCCGATACGGGCGCCCCCAAGGATCACTCTCCAGCGTTTGAAGCAGCTCCTCCCATGCCGCTTCCTTCGCCCGGCTGATGGCAGCCTGCAGGGTCTTCCTGCACTCCCTGTAGCTGCCATACAGCCGGGCCTCCACTTCGGGGTCCCGATGCCGCCGTCGACGGCTGCGCCCGAACAGTCGCCGGGCCGCGGAGCAGGCCGCACGGAGATCGGCGATCTCCGGCGACCACCAATACACCGCCCGTTTGTCTGGGCGGCGTACGCTCCGCGGCATCGACGCGTCGCAAACCTCCGTGAGGGCACCACGGAGGCGGGCTGCGGACGCGTCGACATCATCTTGAGGGGGGGGCATGGCCCAGGCCTGGGCGATGGCCGCCTCTTCCGCTAAGTCACGGTTGAGGTGGCTCACCGCCCAACAGGGGAACTTCGCGCCTCCCCGGGGGCGGGTGCCAATTCCGGCTTGGGAGATGGAGACCTCGAACCTGATATATCGGTGGTCCGATAAGGTCTCCACCTCCTCCAGCACCCTCCACCCCCGGACACGGCGTGCGACAGACGGGGTGGCAAACGAGACGTCTACCACCGACCCCCCGTTATGCCGCACGCACGTGTGCACGTTCCCCTGGTTGAGGAGGGACAGCCCCACTTCGGCTGCCCACTCCTCAACGGCCACGCCCCTCGGGTCCGTGGCTGCCCCTCCCCAGGTCCTTAATTTAGCATTTAAATCGCCCATGAGGACCACGGGGAGAGGCGACAGCCGCCTGACAGCTCCCTGCAGGGAGCCGAGAAACCCCTCGAACTCCCACAGGGGCTTGTTAGGGGAGAAGTACGCCCCCACAACGGCGTACTCTCCCCAAACGGCTGTCACGAACCCGTCCCCCTTCTCCCTCACCGCCAGGTGCGAACCCCGGCCGGCCACGATCGCCACGGAGCCAGTCCGGTCCCCAGCCCACTGCGGCTGGGAGGGAACAAAGTACGGCTCCGCGGCGACCGCGAGCTCGATACCCCACTCCGCCACTGACTGCACGAGCAGATCTTGTGCAGCGGCGGAGTGGTTGAGGTTCGTCTGGAGGAAACTGCGTATGGTGTGCTCCATTAGTGGTCCAAAGCAGTTTCCTCCAGCCTGGCGGCGGCCACCCTAGGGCTTGCTCCCACTAAGTGGGAGTCCCTTCCCTTCGTGGTGGGGGGCCGACAATTGCGGCTCCCCATAACGTGCCCGGAGGGCCTTCCTGCGTCGGCGCATACGGCGCAGCGGGCCGTTTCCGCCTTGCACTCGGCCGCCTTATGGCCCGCCGCGCCGCAACGGTAGCACCCGTCGCCTCTGCTGGACGAGGAGGGGCACAGAGGGCGGGTGTGCCCTAAGCCCATGCACTTGTAGCAGCGCATGGGCTTCTCGTCCAGCAGCTGCACCCGCACAACACTCCACCCGACCAGGAGCTTGCCGGCTTCTACAAGCTCCCTGGCCCCCGCCACGGGGAGTGTTATGTGCACCGCACCTAGGCCCCCCCAGTTCCGGCTCACCTCCCCCACCTTGACGTCCGCCAACCCGCATTTGGCCTTCGCCGCCACGACCGACAACACTTCGTCGCGGGACACCGAATCGTCGAGCCCGACGATTCGGATGTCCGCCTTTTTGGTCGGGATGCCGACCGTGGCAACTCCGGCCAATGCCACCTTGAGCTGCCGGGCCAGTTCTGCGGCCTTCTCCTTGGTTTGACCCGGCAGCTCGATTTTTCTGGCCCCCGTGGCCGTCGGGCGCACCCGCACCTCCCCAATGCCCATGTCAGGCAGGGTCACATGCTCCCTGGCCTTAATGAGCACCTCCCTGTATACGACCCCCGTACCGGCTGCGGCATCATTCAGGGTCACGATCACCGCAGCCGATTGGGGGGCGGAAGGCAACTTCTGCCCCGCTGGCCACTGCGGGGTCTTGGGGGCCGTCAGGGCAGTGGTCTTCGGCACCACTGCCGGGGTCTTGGCGGCCTTCTTTTTTCGCCCGACTACAGTGGCCCAACTGGAGCCTGGAGCCGCCTCAGTCATAGAGGGCAATTCAGCCCACGCCAGCCCAAGTGGGGCAGGGTTCGCAGGGGCCACAGCCTGCGCTCTTTGAGGCTGCCCCACCGCCTTCGCCGTCACAGCGTTAACCGCACCAGCACCACCCTTCCCCCTCTTGTCCGCAGACAAGAGTGGGCGTAAGGGCGCCTCCGGAGGGAGACGCTTCTCCATTTCGTCCAAGCGTACGCTCACCATATTGGCGAGCGACGCCTGGGACTGCTCCATACGGGACATCGCCTCTGCAAAGGCCTGCTGCCACTGAGTGGGCGGCTCCGTCATTGCTGACGCCGGCATAGGGGGAGGGGGCGGAGGCATCACCTTCTTGGCGTTCAACTCCCGCCGCCACGCCAGATTCTCCGCCTTCAAGTCCTCAACGTGCCGCCGGAGGTTCTTAATTTCCCTCTGGAGCTTCCTGATCTCCTCCCCCTCAGTGCGCTCCACGAGGGACTCCACGACCTCCTGCAAGGTCCTGGTGGCGGCTTTGAGGGCCTTCCTACAGGGGCCCTGTATGTATTTAGACTTCTGGACCGTCTCATATATCGTCGCAATATTTGAGCCGGCCAGCGCCTTCAATCTTTGGGCGTCTAAAATGCCCACGTCCATCGCGGCGAGCGTCTTTACTGCCTGGGCGTCCAAGCCAACGTCCATCAGCTCCAACTCCGAATCAGAGCTGGGCAGGGCGGAGTTCGCCGCCGACACAGCCGCAGAACCGGCAGCGGAGCCAGCCACAGACTGCGCAGCGCTTACGCCACCGACATCGATAGTCCCTGACATTAGACAACCGTTGTTATAGTAACCAATAATATTATAACCGTTGCCATGGTAACACGTTTATTTTTAGGGATGTGGGGTATGTTGTTCTATCCGAATTTAGAATAGAAAATTTAAACTTTTCCAATTTTTTTAAAATAAGGTAGAATTATTAAACTAATAGTTATAGAAAAAGTTACAACATTTTTCACTATTTTAATAATTCAAATTTAAAAAAACATAAAACCGTCAAAAAAATTATAACCTAAATATCAAGACAGAAATTCCTTTCAAAAACAATTTATTACTATGTAATTCAATTCTACAATAATAAATTCATATTAGTGAAAATATTTATTAAAAATACACTTTCTCAGTGAAATCTAAATAATTTTACAATATTTCAATTTTGACAATTTTTTAACAGAAATAGCTGAATTATTTTGTTTCAAAAAAATTTCAATATTTTGGTATAATATCATATTTTAACAGGTTTCTAGAATTTTGTGCTCTAATTTTTAATAACATACATTAAAAGGACCGTTTTAAATTTTAGCTCTCAAAATTCGTTAACAACTAATAAGGTACAAATGTATAGTTGTTACTATATTGGAATATTTTGTATGGTAATCTATAAATAAATAAATCGATTATAGTCCATAAAGAAAATTGTCAGTGCCGTTGAAAAAAAAAACATATTCAAATAAGAATGAAAGACATTTAATTTCTTCAATTTGTAATATTCACTTTTTCCCGCCACTTTTTGGCTAAAAATAGAAATACAGTATTTTTGAATGCTCTTAATGGCTGGTGTCGACTGTGATGGCGTTAGTGGTTAGTTCGTAGCATTTTATAGTTAATGCTTATTTGACGCATAAATTAAATTATTTGACTAATCCGAATAGTTCGAAATATTCGTATGTTCAATTCGCATTTCGAATCGTATTATTCGGTTTGATTCGTTATCAATTAATTCGAATAGTCACACGCCACTATTTATTTTATGTTCATAGAATTTGTAAGTTTTCATTCAAAAATGTAATTTTAGGTCAGTATTATTTCGAATTTTTGACTTGCAATCTATAGATATAACAAAAATAAAGTGTCTATATATATTATCAAAACACCTACTTTTTACTGACTGGATATGAAAGCGTATAAGCTACTTATAGTAAAAAACTAATTTTAAAATTTTTGTCTGTCAGTCTGTATGTTCCGGGTAATCTTCGAAATGGCTGGACCGACTTTGACAGAAATTTTACTGGCAGAAAGCTGAATTTACAGGCTATATTATTTTAGACTAGCTGTTATTCGCAACTTTGCCCGTAGCGGAATATTCGAAACGGCAAAACCGATTTTTACGGGACTTTCACTGGTAGATAGCTGACCCCATAAGAAGTAATTTAAGCTATTTTTTTAAAGTACCTATTACCTGCGCCTTCGTCCGCAGTGACATCTTTAAAACGATTTGATTGATCTTCATGGGACTTTTACTGGCATATAACTGACTTTATAAGTACTGACTTAGTTTTTTGGCGATTTGGTAGCCTCGAGGGTTTCGTCGTTATTATTCAGTCGTCCTGTGTTATAAGGAGATGTCTTGTCTCATTTTTAGAATAACGATATTCATTTTTTTGTGTCAATGCGCGTTCGACCAGAGAGTACATAAAAAAGGCCGAACGCCACATCACCCCCCCACGGAGAAGGATAAGTAACTAAAAATATAGGTAATCCTCGGTTTTCCGGAATTTTACACGACGACCGGATCGTGTTGCATTAGGTCGTGAGTTAGGGGAGATGACATCTGCAGTTGAAAGCTTCGACTCCTGAGGTGGGTCTGGAGGAGATAAGTCAGCTGAGTCTTCGGTTGCAGGACGTTTCCAGTAGTCAGACTCTGAAAAAGCTGGTTTTACGCGGTTCACGCTCACCACAATCTGTCTGCCCTTAATATCTAAAGTCAGGGTCTTCCCATCGGTAGAACGCTCTAGTATAGCGAACGGACCGGTGTAAGGAGGTTGTAGTGGGCGCCGTACCGTATCATCCCGTAAGAAAACGTGAGAAGCTGAAGACAATGTTTTAAATATGAAAACAGCTGGATTTGCGTGACATGAGGCTGGTATAGGTCGTAGGTCGGACATCTTACGTCGTAACCGAACTACATAATCAGCCGGGTCGTCGGGACCGTCAGTGCCAGAGGGAGATGTCAACATTTCTCCCGGCAAACGCAGCGTTTCCCCATACAGCATTTCTGCCGCTGTGGACTTTATGTCTTCTTTGAATGCTGTTCGCATTCCGAGCAGGACGAGGGGAAGAGCCCGTACCCATGATTCTGTGTGGCACATGAGGGCTGCCTTCATTTGGCGATGCACTCGCTCAACCATCCCATTTGCGCAGGGGTGATAAGCGGTCGTCCTAATGCGTTTTGTGGCGAATGTTTCCATGAGTCGGCGAAAGAGATCAGACTCAAATTGAGTGCCTTGGTCTGTCGTAATAACCGAAGGCACACCAAAACGCGATATCCACCCTCGAATGAGGGTGTCGGCTACTTCTTCGGCGGTAATAGATCGCATGGCCCACGCCTCAGGCCATCGTGAAACTCTGTCAACAGCAGTTAAACAGTATCGATGTTCATTGCAGACAGGCAGAGGTCCCACAATGTCGATATGGATATGCATAAACCGACCAGATGGTTGGTCGATGGTACCGAGGGGAGCTGAGATGTGTCTGGCTACTTTCGCGCGTTGACAGGTCGTACAAGACTGAGTCCACTGTCGACTATCTTTCCTGATCGAGGGCCAAACATAGCGTTCGACCAGAAGGCGAGTGGTTGTTCGTACTCCGGGGTGACTCAAGTTGTGAATCTTGTTAAACACCGCACGGCGAAATGAAGAAGTCAAGTAAGGACGAGGCTTGCCAGTAGACACATCACATAGCACGGAAATTTTAGTCCCTGGAATGATAACCTGCTTAAATGTGAGGCCAGATTTCCCTTGACGTAGGTTCGCGAGTTCTTGGTCATCCTCTTGTGATTTTGCGAGAGTCTTGTAATCTTCTTCTAACGAAATTACCTCTATCCGCGACATTGCATCGGCCACAACGTTATCCTCACCCTTGATGTATCGTATGTCCGTCGTAAACTGGCTTATAAACGATAATTGGTTCAATTGGGAAGGCGGCAGTTTTTCTCGCCGCTGTATGAACGCATACAGCAGCGGTTTATGATCTGTATAGATCGAAACGTGCTGAACTTCGAGAATATGGCGAAAATGTTGCACGCTTTCGTACACTGCCAATAATTCTCTATAATAGGCTGGCCATTGTGTCTGCTGAGCAGTTAGCTTTTTGCTGAAAAAGGCCAGCGGACACCATTGGCCGTTCACTTGCTGCTGAAGGCAGGATCCAATATGGATACTTGATGCGTCCGTATACAACCCAAGAGGTACACCGTTGACTGGATGCTGCAACAGAGTAGCGTTCGAAAGGCTCGATTTGCAAGCTTCGAACTGGACCAAGAGCTCAGGTGACCATACAAATGCCTTATTACCTTTTCCATTGGTAGCGACAACAGCTTCGATTAAGGGAGCCTGAAACTGAGCGGCGTGGGGTATGAAACGGCGGTAGTAGTTTAACATACCGAGAAAACGTCGCACGCCTTGTACAGTCTTAGGAGGGGGAAAATTCAGAAGGGCTTGAATACGGTCTTGAGGAGGACGCGTGCCCTCCGGACTGATAATAAAGCCTAGAAATAAAACCTCTCTTGCACCAAAAACACATTTAGAGGGGTTGACTACAACACCATAATCTTGCAATCGCTTAAAAAGGGTTTTCAGATGTTCCTTGTGAAGAGCCTCATTTGCTGAATAAATGAGGATGTCATCTACATAAGGAAAAACAAAATCAAGACCCCGTGTGACCTCATCGATGAACCGTTGAAAAGTTTGACCTGCATTTCGTAAGCCAAAAGTCATGTAAGGAAATTCGAAAAGGCCAAATGGGGTAATAATTGCGGTCTTAGGGATATCCTCTTCAGCAACAGGTATCTGATGATAAGCCTTGACAAGGTCAATAGTGCTGAAAATCGTAGCCCCAGAAAGATTATGAGCAAAGTCATTAATGTGTCGGACTGGGTAACGGTCCGGTATGGTCCTGGCGTTCAGGGCGCGAAAATCGCCACATGGACGCCATGACTGGTCTTTTTTGAGAGCCATGTGTAACGGAGAAGACCAAGCACTTTGCGACGGTCGCGCTGTGCCGTTCTGTACCATATTCTCGAATTCGTTTCTAGCGGCGGTCAATTTGTGAGGCGCCAAACGTCGAGGACGGCAAGAAGTTGGAGGTCCTTCTGTGGTCCGAATATGATGCACAGTATTGTGCTTTATTTCCCGTGGTAGTCCGGGAGGTTTAATAACATCAGGAAACTCGGCTAGCACTTGTGCAAAAACAGAGTCCTGAACATTGATAACCTTGACGCTGGGCTGTTCACTGGAGGCATCAGAAGCAGTGATGCTTAAACCGGTAGTGCCATCAACTAATCTCTTTGTGTGGCAGTCTGGCAGGAGGTGGTAGTGTGCTAAGAAATCTGATCCTAAAATCGCAGTGCTGACGTCAGCAACCACAAACTGCCAAACAAAACTACGGCGCAGTCCAAGGTTAAGTTTAAGGTTTATAGTTCCGAAAGTTTTGATAGTGCTGCCGTTAGCCGCCCTTAGTTCCCAGTCAGAAAGATACCTCTGATCTCGAATCCAGCGGCGAGGGTAACAGCATAGGTCAGACCCGGTATCAATTAGGAACTGGTGTTTGGTCTCCTTATCTGTGACGTATAGACGGCGGCTATGATCTACTGAACAGCAATCAGGTTCCGCCCTTACTGATTGCTGGTTGAGTTTTCCTGCTTCCAATCACAGGGGTTTGTGCACTTGGTAGCCTTGGTGCCATATTTTTTATGATACCAGCAACGTTTGGCTACTGGCGTGCCATTTCTGCTGTTGACCCGTGAGGCAGTTCGATTTTTAGATCTGCCACGTGACTGCAAAACCATATAATCCGAAAAATTTTTATTAAGTCGAATTAGGAGGTCTTTGATCGAAGGGTCTTCATTAGGTCCGCTGTTTACGGCGTATACCTGCGAGGGACCAGGTGTCACCTCAATAATCTTGTCTGCTAACTCAGCCAGTTTTTGCAAGCTGAGGTCCTCTTGCGCAGCCAGTATTGCTTGAACCTGGGTGGGCAATCGACGCATCCAAAGTTGTCTAATGATGCTGTCATCCTTTGATTTCCCAGCGAGAGATTGAAGGCGTCGTAGAAAGGCCGTTGGTTTCCGATCTCCCAGTTCCTCGTCACTGACCAGGCGTTCAACACGTTGTTGTTCAGAAGCAGACAGCCTGTGAATAAGTTCTTTTTTCAAGATCTGGTACTTATTTTCAGGCGGAGGATCCATGACGATGTCCTCAATTTCGCCAATTAGTCGCTGGTCTATTGTGCTGATGACATGGCTGAACATAGTCATGTCGCTTTTGATTCCTGCCAGATGAAATTGGGCCTCAGCCTGAGCAAACCACACTGCAGGTCTATCTGCCCAAAATGGGGCCAGCTTCACGGATATTGCATGAACTGGAGATGATTTCTCCTGGTGTTGTGCTGGCTGTGTATGAAGGCGTGCCTCCAGTGCAGCGTTCTGTGCCCGCAGGCTTTCGAGCTCTTCACGCAGGTCTTCATCCATTGTGATTGGCAGTCAAACTGGGAAATACCAAAATTATATGCGCGTTAGACGTTACTAGACTTATCCTTCCCCGTGAATTGGAAATAATATAATAAATAATATAATAATATAATAAATAATAACTTACATATAACTAAAGTAATGAGAAATAACTTGAGCTATTTTATTATTTACTAGCTGTTACTCGCGATTTCATCAGTGTGGAATATCTGAAACGAGTGGACCAATTTTCACATGACTTTAACTAGCAGATAACTGAAGTTATAAGAACTAACTTAGGTTATTTTATTTTAGATTAGCTGTCACCCACGACTTCTTCCGCGTGAAATTTAGCAAAAGTATGTTGTTCACTGTAAGCATGTGCTCAAGCACTGTATTGGACTCCAAGAATTAATATAATTGTAATGAATATATTAAAGTATGTAATTTGCTTAATTTGTATTTTGGTCAAATTGGCAACCATTTTGTTTTTATTTACCGTGATCGCGTCTACATAACACATTAACCATAGCCACGGAAAGTTGGCCCCCCATTTTTCGCGTAACGATTTGACAAAGGCGTAGAGGGTTTGCCCATCGATTTCCCCTTTTTGCTCACGATTTAATTTTTTTTGCCCACCTCTATAAAAAAAAGTTAAATAAATATAATTTAAATTGCGTGGGCCAGGGTCCGAAAAACATTAAAAAATTGAAAATGTCAAGATGGATTCTTGAAATATGTCATTTGCCCACGTTTGCCCTTTTCTAATTTTTTGTATAATTAATACAAATTTTGAAAATAGATGACGTTTCTTTTCAATATTAAACCAGACATGTATTATTACCTTAACAGTTCCATTATAGAATTTCTTGCGGAATAGATAAGTGATTACTTTTTGTATGATCGCAAAAACTTAATTATGTTAATAATATCTATATATTGTTATATTTTAAGAGAAATTGCATATCTTGAAATTTTCATTCTTTTTTTTTATATTATAAGGGGCAAACGAACTTGTGGGTCACCTGATGGTAAGTGATCACCGCCGTCCATAGACACTAGCAACACCAGGGGAGTCACAAGTGCGATGCCTGCCTTTTAAATATGTGGGCCTCCGGCGCTCTCACCGACCGAACGAAACGCAACAGTGCAAGCACTGTTACTTCACGTCGGCTTTCTGTGAGAGAGTGGTACTACCCCGGGCAAGCCGACCCATTCATGCTGAAACCAGTAATAGCTTCAGCGTAGCTCTACCACCTACCTCTTATACTGTGTAAACAAGCATTGAAAGGATTATATAGCAAATTAAAGCTCCAAATATGTTGTTGTTGCTAAAGCCCATCCAGCACACTGTTAGTATTTACATATTTACTGTACACGTTATATATAACAGTAGGTGGCATGCGTGTCATGTCATACCTACAAATGTTTTAAAAGAGCATTTCTGTAATTCTACCACTTCTCACCATTATATTACTTTAATACAATTTAAAAAAACGGGTGCGAAGCCGCGGGTATCAGCTAGTATAATATAAATAACTTACAGTCTTGTACAGTCAATTACACGTTTTAAACACAAATAACGGATTACTATGCTTAACACAACAATACCTGCTTTATTTTTACATTGCCCGCACTTAACAGCTAATAACGCTTGTACTATGAGAACGGAACACTCAGGCACTGTAACGCGGTTCCCTAAACCATACTGCATAATTCGAGACACTTTTGAACACTCGGTCACTGTAACACGGTTCCCTAAACCATACTGCATAATTCGAGACACTTTTCCTAGGGATTCCCGCACTCCCAACCTAATTCCCTGCAGAATTTACTGACATCGTTCATTACAACTGCGGTATATTTTCAAGAGGACGTCTATCAGGAATTTCACAACCACGGCTGACTAACCGAACTGGCAGCATTTCGAATACTTTGTTCTAAAACCCTCATTACGACCGCTAAAGAACTCGTATTCTTCCAGACTATCATTACGACCGGTAAAGCACTATAATTTTTCCCGACTGATCCCGACTCCTTGTTTATTTTTTTTCGAACTGACCTACACTGCCAGCAATAATGCCTTCACAGTTTCACCGGACTACTAAGGGGAGCGCTTAAGGCACTCACCCGATTATTTTAGGCAACCAGCACAAGGGCACACGGTGTGCCTCGGCTCGAGCTGTCGCCGAGTTTCCCGATCTAACTAAGCTAGCTAAGCTAAAGCTAGAAAAGGGCACAAAAACAGCCCACCAGCATGTGTACCTATGTGTGCACGTGTGTGAGGTGATCTGTGTAAGTGTAAACTAAAGTGAGTAACTTTATCACGCAAATAACAACCTCAAGGGCTCCACTCCGAGAGACGACCTAGGCTCGAGATGCTACGAGAGAGACGCGACGTGTGTGCGGGATCGTATCCTCAAGCCCTGCCTACGGCGGCGCAAGCAGAGAGAGTCGCGAGCGTGGGCACAAGCCCGCATTTTTAAGAGTTGAACGGAACTACAAGTAAGACAGCGTCTGCGCCGTTATTTAACTATGCAATCGACTGGATTGCGTATAAAACCTAAACGATTCGAACTATTAGGGAGAGATAGACATAAATACGCGGATTTATTCCATCTGTATTTAGAGTAAAATTATTTAACTGAAACGCGCGCGAGGCGCTGATGGGTGTTCGCGATGCCAGGGAAGCTCGAAATGGCGTTAAGCAGACCAAGGTTCTGACTACTATTGATCATCGCATTAAAGGCGACGATTTCCTGAATCTCATGGAAGATGAGGAGCTGAATTAACCAATCTATACCGGCTAAGGAGAAGGTGAAAAGGTTAGCCTGGACCGGCGCTCTGAAAAGAGCGTAACGATTGACAACAACCGATCGAACACACAATACTATCGCGTATCACGAAAATATTCAATAACAACGTAAGAGTTATCGAACGATCTGACCGTTGAGAGCTGCGAGAGAGCGCACGTGCGTTCCCGACCGCGGCTCGAATCGGACTCCGATCCCGACTTCTTTGTTGTAATCCCTTTTATACATTTGCCCAACTCGAAAACCACTCGTGCCCCAGTCTTTTCTCCTATTTTCCAGTTTATTCCAGTTTTATGCCGCTGTTTATATCTCTATCTCCCTCGGTTCTTCTTCTATCTTGACCATCATAATCAAAAATCTCCCGCAATTTCCTCTGGTGTCTAATCGTGGAACTGATTTTCATTCATGATTTTTAAAACGATTTTTTACTTAACTTATTATTGGCCAATTATTCTATAGTCAACATGCCTTATTGGTCAGTTACTTTAAATGAAATACAGATAAAAGAAAATCTTCACTTTTGTCTATCAGTTTACAAATGTTCAGAATTTACATTAAGATTTTCCCTTTCTATTATTGTTATTTAATTTACAATTACTGTTAATATCGTACTATTATTACGTCTGTCAAAATTTCGATTAATTCTAAAATTTACCAATAATCGAGAAATTATTACGGTTCTAACTAGATGGAGCTTATATCAATTTATTTTATTTTATTTTTCAGAATGTACCACCTACTTGAACCGTTACAGAGACATACATGAAAATGTATGTCTTATGAACGAATACATGTATGAATAGTCAGCTAGCTTGGTTAGTTCAGATCGATGCGCGTATGTTGTAATATACAGCAACAGCCCAAGTCGAGGTCCCGCTGGCCCTTGTCCTCGATGCTCAATCGGATGAGTACCCTAAGCGCTCCCCTTAGTTGTTCGGTGAAGCTGTGAAACCACCTAAAGTGTAACCAGCGTAGGTCCGTTAGAAAAAAAACCTATCCTTGAAGCCTCATTTACTTCATTAAGATTTAGAATCACCAAATCGAGAACAGACAACGAAATGGTATATCATATGACTGAGCACGTACAAAACGAACCTTGCCAGGATATGTCGTGTTTTTACTACACTGTTAGCCTGGCAAGGCCTCTACATTTTCACCGGACTGGATATGCTGTGAACCTATAAGAGGTATTTATTGGTTAATGCGACTTGGTTCGGATTGAATAACGATATTATTTGTAATAAAAATAAAATATAATTTAGCGCCACCTAGTTACAATGATAGCATAAAAATGTCCTCCGTGAAGACATACCATGGTACAGTTTTCGCCAAACTCCTAGACCGCTCTGAATATATACGAGTATACACAGAAAAGAACTTTAGTTATAAATACACATGGTATTTATACGTATAACATCGAAACAAGGATATATTGCCAATTATAGATTCCATTCTATTTTGTTTTGTATTAAACTCTTGGCTATATTATGCGCAAGCCCGAACTTACGGCTGATTCTGAGCGGACCAAAAGATTGGCGATGACTATAACTGAACGAACTTCTTAGTTGTAAGATGAATGTATTAGCATTCGGGTAATGTGACATAGCATCATCTCGCTAAATTTGACCACCAGTATATCCATTGTTAACAAAGCAAGTTCCACGAAAATTTATGAGATGGCGCTATATGATAATTATTAACGAAAAATGTTTTTTTTTTGTTAGAAGCCAGTCAAAAAAATATTTTTTGTCGTTTTATACGTCGCATATACTTTGGCAGCGGTGCAAAACGAATACAGGAGGAGCCTTCTTGTTGCGTTCTTAATCTGACTAATACTTAATCGGACTTTTTGTTGTTTTATTTTGTTAGAGTGCTGCTTCTACTTTCTCATATAAATTGTTGTGCATTTTGATCTACAAGATGGATTAATTTATATATAGGTGGCAAGAAAAAAAACGATAATTTAATTCACAGAATGTATTTATTATGTAAGTTATATTATATGATGTGATAATGTAGGAACTCTTGATGTACAATAATGTTAATTTTTTTTAAGGGTATCCGAAAAGGCAGCTTTGCGGCCAGTCATTGACGAGCCTGGTGTTGTTAATGATTCAGATAAATGATATGGTTCAAGTAGTGATAGTTTCTGTTGACTGCCAAGTGACCGTTGTATTTGGAACAGAATCATAATTTACGAATTCTTCTATGTTAAAATAATTGATAGTTGTTCCAGTAGGTTTAATCTGTAGTAACATTTACCTGTAATAGAACACATTTCAACAAGGTTAATTCGTTACAATATTCACAAGTTATGGTGCTTCACAAAGACGTCAGTCGGGTCTCGACGGGGATATATTTTGGTAGTAATCATGGAACTGGATTATTTTGTTCCAAAGAAACAAGAATATATACCGTAAGAGTTTTATAAAACGTATTTAAGAATGAAATATATGACAAAGATTGAGGAGCGACTATTTGTAGACTGTATTACGAATGTGCCGAAATGAAAAATTATTGGGGGTGGTTACCTCCTACAAAACACCGTATTTGTGAATCCACGTGGTAACGGGGAACAATAGCTATAGGATTAGGACAAAGAGGTACACGCGTGGTCCACGTCGTTGATGGATCCTCCTCTTCAATCTTTCCCATACGCGTAAGCGTGGTTAGACGGTTAGGATCACGACGCGTGCGACTGCTCCGAACGATGCAAGCGATAACCGACGACATATGAAGATTCTCAAGCGTGGATTGTATCGAATCGTAATTAGGCTGTAGGTAGTTTAAAGTAAAGGGCGGGGAGTGAATTCGATTGGGCATTAGCATATCAGTGCACAAATATGCTCTGTCGATAATTTGACGCAAACATATACTAGGGCATACCTTATGCATGATGAAATTAATTCATGTCGTTTCTGGGTTATCCAATATATTTACTGAAAGAGTTCCATTACACTTGCTATATCCACCGTTTGATTTCTGGTATAGATATATATAGCATTGTCCAAATATACAGAGTTAGGTCCTGTAAATGAATGAAATTAGATGTAATGATATCGTAGATTATTCGCATCTATTTCATCATCATTAGGGTAGGGTTTTTGTTTTATAGTCCGCCGCCCGCTAGCTACCACCTTCAAGTTGAAAATCTGTCGCCAAGCACCTGTTAGTATGTTCCGGCAGCTGCACTTGAGAGCCAGACAATAAACATAATACATTACAGTAATAAAAAAAAAACTAAAAAGCACGCTTTTAGATATAATCAAACTTAGCATAAGAATAAAATTACTGATGAGACAATGAACGTGAATATTATAAAAGCGTAAGATTCTCTGTTATATGACATTTTTAAACTAACTACCAGATCTATTAGGTACGAAACGCAGAGTTAGTATATAAATGTCATATAAAATAACCCACGCTTTTATAATAGTGACGTTAATTGTCTCATCAGTAATTTTATTCTTATGCTAAGAATTATTTACTTTGAATTATCTAAAAGCGTGTTTTTTAGTTTTTTTATTTTTTAATATACTTTATATTTCGCATTTTAGTTCGGTTTGCTTGACATGAGTGCCAAGTTTCATTCAAATCTGATCGCTTAAAAGAAGGCAAAATAGAGGCTAAAGTGTCAGTTATAAACATACAAACAAACATTGAGGTGAAACTAATAAAAGCGTGTTAATTAAAAATGTACCTAACGCAGAGCACAGATACCGTAGATTGGTTCCGTTAGTTTCCCTCTCAGGGCTTTCATACTTGTGCCGATGAGTTACTAATACGGTGTATTGTTTATTTTCATTTAATCTGTAATCTACCCCGAAAGTTCCTTCTATCGTTGGTGGGATAAAGATTACTCTTTTAGCTGCATCAGCTGAAACAGAATACGAGTCAGAGCTAATTTATAAAGTTGCAAGAAATTCTATTAATATACTATTCGGAATTTCACGATTTCCAACTTGTTCACACGTCACCGTTAAGTTTACATTTAAATGCAATAACATGACAACATTTTTGTAGGTGGTAGAGCTACGTTGAAGCTATTACTGGTTTCAGCATCAATGGGTCGGCTCGCCCGGGGTAGTACCACCCTCTCACAGAAAACCGACGTGAAGTAACAGTGCTTGCACTGTTGCGTTTCGTTCGGTCAGTGAGAGCGCCGGAGGCCCACATATATTAAAAGGCCGGCAACACACATGCGACTCCCCTGGTGTTGCTAGTGTCTATGGACGGCGGTGATCACTTACCATCAGGTGACCCACCTGTTCGTTTGCCCCTATAATATAAAAAAACAAATATAAAAAAAAACATAAAAACTACATTTATACTCTATCCATCTATATTCAGATCAGTCTAAAAGTTTAACGGGCATTGTAAAATATTTCCGTGCCTTCGGTGAAGAAAAAGTTTTTACACGTAGCCCTTGAGAACGTCTGCATTTGAGAAATAGTTTCCATCTAAGACTAGTGAATTTGTCCTTTACACCTTATTGTCAAAAAACATCAACATTAGTTAAATGTTTTATATAATATTAAGCTGAAGTTTTATTTACGCCCAATGGAACAGAATACATTATAAAGTGGTATATGTATACTACTTACTCAATCGTGGAAAACTTCTCAGAGATATTGGTGGAAAACTCGAAACAATGAAGATCTGGAATCAAAAATGCCAGGGAACCTCCTGAATCAGATTTGCAGGAAGTAATCCTCATAACTACGACAGACCTAAAACCAGAACCTGTGGGGGTGCAATTCACGGATACAACGTACATAAGCGCGTCAATTGAATCCTAGCCACTTGTTATCAAAGAGTCAAATATCTACGTTTGGCATCCATACAAAGTTAAGAAGTTGAAGTTTTAGCGGTACTACAGAATAATCCTAAGGAAAGTTGATGTCAGACGGCGGCTGATCGTACAACTTAAGCCAAATCATACATCACAACATGACAAACATGTTGTGCCGACCCTACTTAGATGGGATAACGGTAAGGAGATGCTGATGATGACTAGCATTGGACATTGGATTGCGAAGATACACCAAAGAACTACTCAAAATCGAAAAAGAAATGAATAGTGCTTAAGGTATTGGTGGGTGGAGTGGGTATGACAATCCAAAATTACGCACCAAACCTTATCATGGCCGAAAACGTCCTGCTACATTATTTTACATTTGTATTTAGGTCTGATGTATTTTTTACTAAAATGTTCTTATATTATAATATAAGCTACTATTATTTACAAACTCAATAACATACGTTTACCATCACTTTCTAACTCTTATCCCACCTAAGTAGGGTCGGCACAACATGTTTGTCATTTTGTGATGTATGATTTGGCTTAATTTTTACGATGGGCCGCCCACACCTCACGTCACCCATCCTTGGGATTATAACACAGTTCACCTGCGCGGCTCCGGGATTTTTATTGATTTTCAAGTAAATCAGTGTATATTGAATTAAATTATTATAGATGATAACTTTCGGAGTGTTAATTGATAAAATTTGATACAATAATAGACTATTACAATAATATGAAATATAAAAATTAAGATAGATAAATAAAAGCAAATAAAATAACATATCCCTACCTAACTACCTACGTTTATAAACGTAATATATAACAGCCATAATATTGACCTGATTCAGTTGATGCTAAGTAGTGCTATGTCACCACGGAATCTTGTATTCTTCGGCCACGGTGAATATATTCGTCGGAATTGTAATTACGCCCAGCTGTAGATTCCCATCTCTTAAACATTAATTTATGATATGGGGCCTCGCGAATCATTAAAGGCTAAGTTCCAGGAGTACGGTATCCTAACTTTGCCCTTCCAATACATTTTTGAAAATCTAATGTACGTCCGCGAAAACTTACATAAACTAGATTCTGTAAAAGACCGACATATCTAAATACAAGAAACAATAACAAATTAGTCGTTCCACGTTTTAGGCTCACCTGGACCGGTAACAGTTTTTTAGGTAACAGTGTTAGGTTTTATAACAAAATTCCAAAGCACATTACCGATTCGCCGGATACTAAATTCAAGCACCATGTCAAGCAGGTTTTAATGTCTAAAGGCTATTACAGGGTGGATCAATATGTGAACGATGGTGACGTATGGAAGTGACGCGCTCTCTGTGCATCCATTAAAACCGAATGTAATAATTATCTATGTTTATAACTATGTCTTAAAAATATGTGAAAGCCAAATTCGATCGAGTTTCTTGCCGGTTCTTCTCGATGACTGGTCTTGTTTGTCCAAACCGGTGGTAACTTTGACGTTCATAAGCGCCTTCTCGTCTTGTTTTTGATTTTGATTACGTAAAATTTTGTCCGCGTAAACTATTGCTTAACCTTTAAACAATATTGAATGATAAACAAAACTCACCGCCCACAAGACAAGTACGTGTGAATTATTCATTTTTAAAACTGAAAAGTGTTTTCGATTTTGTTCACAGAGTTCTCCTTAGTTTATACATAAGCCATATACAGCGGCGTTTGTTCAACAACGGCCTCGTATAATCAATCATGTTATTTACACAAGTGAAATACTTGGGATTCTTATTAATTTAAAGAACGCATGAATTAATTTATGAATAAATAATAAAATTTAAACTAACCTTGGGATATTTTATAAACGTCACCTTTATATATACGTACGTACATATATTAAAATGATCAAGAATATATCGGGAGGGTAGAGTTAAGATACCGAAGATATCAGAATCCAGATCATAAGATATCATCTCATGTTCACGTATATCATGTTACTAGCAGGCCCGGCGGACGTTGTCCTGCCCTGATAATAACAAATATATACTTATGCAGCATACGCACCGCTGAAATAGCCTCCGGTGGCTTTCTGCTACCCTGGGTAGATCCAAAAGGTCTTACGAGAACTTTTAAGAGTTTCCGTTCCGATCCAGTTAACAACACTAAGGATACAATACACGCACCTCAAGATCTTCCTCTGTGTAACACTGGCCGCTGAACTTCCACGACTTTACTTGTCGTGATGATAATGGGTTTTCGAACTGCCGCGTATTGTGATGTGATGTGCAGAAGTAATACTTCGCCCAATAATCGATATTATGTTTCAGTAAAAAAACGATATTGACCTCCGTGACGATACTTTGATTCACACCGTCCGTTGTTCTGTTTTCTTTTTTATTATTGACGTTCACGTGCATGACAACCAAAAAGTTGGCGTCTCGATATTGTTGATTAATTTAGAACCTGAATGTCAATAGTGTATTCGTATAAAGAGTTTTAATTATATTTTTATAATGATACAACTTATATGAATGAAATGCTTATGGTAACTAATCTATTTAATTTGATAAGGATTAATTCCTGTATCCCTCTAAATAGCCTTCCAATTACCTCATTTTATGTGACCATTTTTTAGTAGATAAATGGGTATAGTAAGCTATCCTTAAAAGATAGATATATGCCATCATAGACTTATTTGTAGATCTATAAAAGTGGAACATTAGGTAAGAGAATTAGGATTAGGTAATTAAATTAGGAAGAATTAGGTAGCGTTGTCGATGAAAGCTCGTAAGCGGCTTGACTTTTTCCAACACTTCCAATGATTATCATTCTATTTTTACCAATTTACAATCTGTTCAATAGTTTTTGAGTTTATCTCGAACATACACACAGACAGGCAGACGACTTTGTTTTATAATATGATATTTACTGCGCAGTTTTTTTTTGTTAAGGATACTTTAAATACGTGGACTAACAGATTCCCGGACGCTTCGTTGGACATTAAAACATTGTAAAGGGTTAATAAAATTTATTAATTATGTAGGTGCCCTAGAACAATAATTTATAATAATAGGGCACATAGACAAGTATAAGTTAAATGTCAAATATTAACATAGTAAACTGTTTCAATAAATCAATTGCGAATCCCGCTTCACTTTCGAAATCATTGGTGGCATTTTCAATTGCATTTTCCATAGTCTCTGTACAGTTTCGTATCACCTTTAATATAAGATTACTTCCGTAGTCGGTGGCCTCTGTTATCGAATTTTTCAAGCTTATAAATGGATTCATATCGCCGTCGTCTGAAATAAATACATCATTTAAAATGTGTGATAAACAAAAAATAAAAAAGGAAATGTTAATATTAACGTTGATTATTGTGAAGTTGTGAAGTTGGACCGCAGATTGTTTCACAGCTTCACGGTATGGCCAAGATAAGAAGTTGCGGACTTTTTAGTTCATGCCCAGATATAATTTACCCTAAAACTGACGCTTCGAAGCCTAGCGCGCGTGGTGAGATTATGGAAAGGAAAGGGAGGAATAAAATTGTATAACTCTTCGGAACACACGCAATGATACAGACGGTCACATACAATATTCATAGGATTTCATAACTTCAAAGTTTCGAAGAAATACATTTATATACATATTTTCTATGAGCAAATCGTATTTTAAAAATGTAAAGCATTTAAGAAACATGTACTACTAACAAAGTAGTGAAACTAAAGCGCCAATAGATGGCGTTTATAATAAATCGGGTGACGTTACACGAATCAAACGATTTAATTCACAATTGCGCCATTTAGTTTACGGTGACCAGTTTGGACAACCCATTATATTATTGCAGTTTATTAAAGGCTAGACTTAAGAGGCTCCGCGCGCATTTTTTATTATATTATGTTCTAATAAATAGTTGTCTTACATATATATAGTTATACAGTTTAACCAATTGCATTGATTCTCTCAAGTTATTTCCATTATAATCAAAGACAACACTGGGTGCAGTAAGCCCATTTCTATACAGTTCATATCTATATACCAAGATTTACAAATAACAGAAGTCATGTCATGAAGGGTTTTACTAACATTATATTATTTTTGCCTTACCCAGTGGTACAGGAGATGAATGTACAACTGGACTCGAAGTGATGATAACCTGAAATCATATTCATTGTAAATTCTCGTTATGTAACTGATGGGATTAGAAATTACACCACAATCAACTTTTCCGCTCCCGCTAGAGAGACTTATTGCGAGAACTGGAGTATATTGGGAGGCCAAGACTGTCCGAACTGCGGTCGCTCTGTTCCTTTTATACCGAAACGACGAGTAGTAGGGTTTGTAGGTGGTAGAGCTACGCTGAAGCTATCACTGGTTTCAGCATGAATGGGTCGGCTCGCCCGGGGTAGTACCACCCTCTCACAGAAAACCGACGTGAAGTAACAGTGCTTGCACTGTTGCGTTTCGTTCGGTCAGTGAGAGCGCCGGTGGCCCACATATTTAAAAGGCCGGCAATGCACTTGCGACTCCCCTGGTGTTGCTAGTGTCTATGGACGGCGGTGATCACTTATCATCAGGTGACCCACCTGTTCGTTTGCCCCCTATAATATAAACAAAAGAGTAGTAGGGTAAGTGAGGGTAATTGAATAAAGCGACCAGTGGCGTTGGAGGTGCACGTGTTGTTTACAGATTCATTGCTAGGTGCATATGACGGCACAGGCGTATCTATATATACACATATTTTATTCTCTTCATTTTTTAATAGCCTTTCCTTATAAGCTTACTGTTACCACGAATTATACGAACATTAACACTAATTACGCTGGTTACACAGCGACAACGTGTCGTAATCACCTGTCCTGTCGACAGCATAACTACATTTATCATAAGTTTAGTAAGCTTACGTGTTCAGTTTAAGCAATGTCGTTCTGGACTTCTGTTCCTCAACACAACACTCATTTAAATAATTATCAAATGAAACTATTAGTAATTATTAAATACCCATAATACAATATTACTTCTTTTGTGATCATTCCTTGTAGGTTGTTCTACATTACACTGAATATTTGCCAATTAAGTTTTAAACGTGTATTTGTCACACATGACACTGGCGAAATTGTCGACATAGGTAGATGCTATAACGAAATTAAAATATCAAACATACCAGAAACAAGATGAGTTTGGACGCCATCTAGATATTCAAAGCCGATTAATTGAACTTCAAGATTTAAAGAAACCTATGTTCGTTTGAAAATTAATTAAAGGGAAAATTAATCTAAGTTATGTGTAGGAAATGTTTAAATCGTTTAAGGTATTTGTCGTTAAACGTGCACCTGTAGATTGCACGCTGTAGCTGATAAACAGGTATTAAAAATACATATTAACGTCAGAGATGGATTAAATGAACTCGGGGCCCAATATAAATATTATTAGGGTAAAGTGACCGTAGGTGACGTGTTTTGTACGGGACGGTCTTCTTACCCAGTACTTGGTGCATGTGCACCCGTTCACTCATATGAAAACTACGCAAACATTTCAATTATATAATGCCTAAATCAATGTTGAGGACAAAAATTAATACCTGTATATCATTATGAATCCATAGCATAATGATATAGGTTCTTGTAATGGCCGTCTGTGTAACAACCGCCCGGAAGTATCTGTCGTCAAGCAACTATAACATAAGCACATCAGAACCAGACTCGTTTGTACTAATTGATTTTGATTGAAGCCTCATTGACCTGATTGGACATAAGAATACTAATTAATTTTATATATGCGAAAAATAACTATTAATTTACTTCTAAACTGACAAGAACTAAACTACTTATATAGTTGATTAAAATGCGAATAAGATACAATTAAAACAAAATACATTTTTCACTTTTCATGTATCAAAGCGGCACGGACCCCCCATTTGCTATTATTTCTAATCGGACCCTGGTGAAGTTATTATTTTTTTTTTTTACTATTAGATCAGGTGTCTTTTTTATTATGTTCACAGAGTGATAACTGAATTTATCACGAGATTATATTATAACAAAAGAATAGATCTGTTTTAATCAAAATGTAAGATTTTTTTTTATTATCGCTTCATATTGAAGGAAGAAGAAAGTGTGAAGCTTCACTTTTCCTGCTTGTAACCTCATTTACTCCCTTCAGATTCAGAACCACCATCACCGAACGAGCAAATCGAAAACAGACTTCACAACGTAGTTTATATTTTTACTAAACGCCTACTTACTGAATAAACCATGCCAAGGTAAGTTGTAAAACTACGAGAAATATTAATTAGGCAGTAGTATACGAGTGTTTTGGCGTTGAATAACAATATAATATGTACCTACATATATAATATAATATGGTGCCCTTATCACTGTTTCAAGCTCGCTGGTTGCTCCTCCACATACCCCCTAAAGCCAAGCAAAATAGGGACACCCGTAAGGTTTTCTAGAAGCTTTAATATACGCACGCTAGCATTGTGAAATGGGTTACCCAACACGGTGTTCCCCCAGGGTTATGACATGGGGCTCTTCAAAAAGGGACTGAAACACGCTCTTAGTTGCAGTTGTCCATAGGCGACAGTAACGATTTAACATCATATGGGCCGTCTGCCTGGTTGCTGCTCTTTGACATAAAAAAAATGTAATAACAATGAAATATAGCCCAGCCAGTGGCAAGTTACAGTCAAAAGGATAGCATAAAAATGAAGCCTAGAATCGTTGGCAATCAGGTGTTTCCCGTAACGGTCGATCCTTTGGAATTTCGTATGGACGTTGTGTTACTTTGCGTCTTTTACAAAATCTACTACACAGAGTGTTTCGAAGAGCTGTTCGGATTGATATTTGCCGCTAAGATCCATTACCGAACGACTCGACACAAATTGAAATCTCATTAATGTCATCTTGACGATTGGAAGTCGTCTACTGTTGCGGTATTCGCGTGTTTTTTTTACCACGTACGTAGGATCTTTAGAATAACCTCCCAGCGGCGGTGTTTCTGGACAAATATAACTTACAAACCTTCAAGAAACGAGCCTACTGCTGTCTGCAGGGCCGGCAATGAATCTGTGATTCCCCTCGTGTCGCAGGTGTCCATGGACGGCGGTGATCACTTACTATTCGGTGACGCGCATGTTAATTTGCCTCCAATTGCATTAAAAAAAATGTATCTAGAAGAAAATACCGTCTTAATTTTCGACTTCAACGATCCGTCAAACATTGTACGGAATTGGCATGATGACAGTAATCATGAACTACAGAAATAATCTGTTAATCCCATAGAACCGAATGAATAGGTTAGGAAAAATTTATTTATTTTTATATTCAGTTGAGTTTCATAATTTGTTTAGTAAAATAAAACTATAAAATACAGCAATCGTCCATCTTATGTTGAACACCAATCAGAGCGAATTACGTCACGCTTTAGCAAACGTCATTTTGTACAAGGACTGTTGATATTTTTATTATATATATTATACACTTTATCATTCATATTTATAACGCAAAATAACTAATTTGTTGCTTTGTTCACGTCAAGTTCTAATCTATGACATAAAGTACTCTGTAGTTCACTCGTTATGTGCTCGCTGTTTATATTGTCAATATCATGACGTCATAAACAGACGCCCTGACACGGGCAAGCGTTGTGGCACGCATTTTAAATTTAAAATTACATTTGCGTTTATTTTGTAAAAAATCTTTGACTTCTCCAAAAATATTATGTTTTTTGTGGAAAAAATATATATTCTAGAGTATTATAGGACAGTAATTGAAAATCAGTCATCATGCCAATTATAGATGTAGAATTTATATGCATTAGGTGACTACTATATTTCATAAGGTTAATTTTGTGGACGAAGTCGCGCACGGTTTCTAGTATTAATATATTATAACTCGCAGATTACGATGCGCCATTATGATAAGGACTAATTATTGTCACGTCGTGTAACATTTTTATTTTATTTTATTATGACTCGTAAAAGTGGCCGTTAAATATTAACGTTCGATTTATAGTGTAACTAGCTCTTGACCGCGCTTTTGATCGCATTAATATAAACTTGACATATTACTACATACTACATAGTACTACATACTACATCGCTATTAAGCCCCACAGTAAGATAACATAGGACCGGCGTGGAATATTAAATTGTACAATCCTTAGTGCTATTACTAGAAGCAATATTGAATTTGCATACATTGATTATTCAATTAGAGTTTCATAACACCATTATTGCAACTCTTTAATAACCTTCCATATGTTAAGATGGATGTGTGGTGTAACAAGGATGGATAAGATTAAGAATGAGTATATCAGAGGAAGTTTGAAAATAGCACCAGTGACAGAGAAGTTGAGGAGTAGTAGGTTAGCATGGTACGGGCATATTATGAGAAGAGATGAAAGTCATGTAACAAGGAAAGTTTTGAGTTTGAAAGTGGACGGATATAGGAGTAGAGGAAGACCGAAAAAGGTATGGATGGATTGTGTGAAAAACGATATGTGTATAAAAAGTGTGAATACTGAGATGACATCTGACAGAGGAGAGTGGAAAAGGAAAACATGTTGTGCCGACCCTACTTAGGTGGGATAAGGGTAAGATGATGATGATTTAACCATAGCGTTATGTATAATAAGTATAACGAAGTCCATAAGTGAACAGACGCGTTAATTGACTCGGACTATGAATTCACTCCGTCAAAAATGAAATATTAAATAAATAACATAGACTATGAAATTCAACAAATGTGATATCGACAACTGAGTAAATAGAAAAAGTCCGATGGTTACTTAAGAATATTAATTATAAACCAACGTACAACGAAACACTTGTGTCGATTTTTAATTAGTATGTAGATTTTTCCTATATTTATTTTCAACTACATGATATTACTACGAAGAAATCTTGATGTTTTTATGCGATCACGGCTCAGTCAATGAAATCAAAAATACTTTATTCAATATATGCCCTAAGAAGTCGCTCATGAACGTCAAAACTACCACCGGTTCGGAAAACAACCCAGTCATCGGGAAGAACCGGCAAGAAACTCGATCGGGTTTATCTTTTTAACATAGATAGATGTTTATTTAAGATACCTTACACGTTACAATCGTATGTAGTGGATGCACAGAGAGGAGTCAATTCCAGACATTACCATAGTTCACATATTGATCCACTCTATAATAGTCCTTTGACACCAAAACCCGCTTGGCACGGCGCTTAAACTTACAGTCCAACAACTCGGTAATACGCTTTGGGACGTTGTTATAACACTATTACTTAAAAAACTGTCACTAGTTTTACTGACTCTCAAATATGAGACGACTAGTTTGTCACAGTTTCTAATATTTAGATCATGCCGATATATTACGAAATCCAGCTTTTCAAACATTTTCCGTACATACATTAAATTATCGAAAAGGTATCAGTGGTTGGCATGCTCGTACATATAACAAAGGTACAAACAAACCCTTGAGAATGAGTCGGAGTTTTCGCATGGTAGAGCTTTTTCTAAGCTCACCTGGCTAGTTAACGCCGTTAAGTTGAAAATGTGCCACTAAACACCTATAAGAGTATTCCGCCAGCTGCACTTGAGCGCCAACCCCTCTCTAGGTTATTTTCGATCTAAGACCACATCGTCATTTATCATCTAAGACTTATAAAGTATTAAAAAAATCTACCACACTTCTAGCTTATTAGAATCATATTAGAACGAATTGTACCCAGAGTAAAGTTATGTACTGACATCAGCGACGCTTCCTCACCCCCTGTACCAGAAACTGCTGGCGAACCTTTTCAGTCTTTGGCAAAAAAAAAATCTTCAATACAATACTCATAAATCATGCGCGATGTCATTAAGTGAATGCTAATTAGGAACTCTGTAGTACTCGTAAGTTAAAGCTGTGAAAACATTATTTAATTAATTAATAACAAGCAAACGCTCGCGACTTCATTCGTTCAAGTAAAAATAAGTTTACTTTCTCACAGGAACTACGCCTTTTCTTTCCAGTAAAACATTACCGACTTCAAAGTTCGTCTTCATCTCTGGCGAACTTTATTAAACGGTTATTTTACATCTTGTATAGTGCAACACACAATAGTATTGCCCTGACTAATGCATTTGTCCACATGTGACTGACACTGTACGATTTTGAAATTTTATGCAATAAAATTTTGCTAACGTTTTAGCGCCATCTGTTGCTACTTCCTTCTACTACATTACTAGGTGCACGAGAATTAAATTTTTCGTATTTTTAATTTTACCTTATATTCGCTTATTTCAATAACGTATGTTGTATTAATGTCGTGTATCGTCATCTCGTAAATTTTTGAGTCATTTGCTTTATTGCCAATGGATGACAACGTAAACTTTGACAATATGGTGCTATATGACATTAGTCCAATGGGAATACGTCTACATTCATTATCTGAGATTTGGTGCTCGGACGCTTATGTATTTAACACCAAAACAACGTGTAAATTCCTTTAATTCGTTTCAAAGTGATACGCATTTAAACAAAGAGACGAAGATAAGGAATACGAAATACGATAGATTTAAATATTATTTCAGTGTGTTTTTCTAAATAGTCACACTACATAATTATATATATATATATATATATATATACATATATGAGTTATCCAATAATAATTGTTATAATAAGACAAATATTTGATTCATTATAATATTGTTAGCTTAAAATGGTATATAAGAGTTCTGTTTCGGAGAACGATAATTATATTTTTAAAGTCGTCGTCGAAGTTCGAAAATCAAAATGACAGGAAAAATGCCAGTATTTTTCTTCTTTGTGGTTAGTTTCGTTTTTTTTTAATTATTATTATTATTATTTTCGGTCTAATGATTTACGATAACCGGGTGGCCTGGCAATTGAGTTCGACCGGGTCGCGATATCACCTTTCACCTGCCGATTTCGCGTTTCGGGATCAACCAATGTATTACGCTGGTAATTGCATTGTGTTTTTAAGAAACTAAATTAAATTTTATTTTCGTAATAAGAAAAAAGACCGTTCGGTGTAGGAGGACATAGCGTTGGAACAATATAGCATCGTGGCAATATATTAAAATTATTCAGATGGAAATTGCAAAAAAAAAATGTAATATCTAACGATGCGGGCGTGAATTAAACAATTACCAATGGCATCAATTTAACTTTCATTTTGAATAACTTTTATTTTATAAATTACTGTTGTTAGAAATAAATAAATTAATTAATTATTAGTTTCTTTTTTTACTATCCCGAAGAAATATCAGTTTTTTAATAAAAATTATAGTCTATTTTTCCGAAAACAGCCTAGTGATGTATAGCTGTCAAGAGCTTAAATTAAAAAAAAATATCGATAACACAAACTTTTATCATCTATCCAAAGACAATACACAAATAAATCGGTATTGAACGGAGTCAAATGGGTCTACTATTAACGAATAGTTTATCTTTATATAGTGAAAAAAAAATACAAAATTTCTTTAAGCATCCCTCAGAATATAACATTTTATTTTTGATTTTTTAGATTATTCAGGAAAATATTTAGTTTTTGTCCACCATATCTTCCGTTTGCTAAATGTATTTAATTTTTCAGATACTGGCCGTCTCGAGTTACGTGTCTCTTTCGCCTGTTCCTCAACCGTGTGAGTAATATTTATTTTTCGGTATTAGTTTGTATTTATCTATTCGGCTAACAGTAGTGGAAAAAGTGAGGAAATCTGTACACCTATAATTTTTTTTATTATAACGCGTTTTATGGGAAAATGCAGCTATTTTACTGGCGTAAAAGGATGCCTTTACGTCGTAGACTAGTTTAATAATATTCTCGTGTCTTCCCATGGAAAGTACTTTCACTCAGTTGTGCAATATATTTTGTTATTATTAAGCGTTCAACTGATACCGTCCGTATTCGTAAACCACGGCGATAAGCGTAAGTTTAAATGTTTGGATCGGAGTTTTCGGTGAAAGAATAAATACATCATAGTATAATAGTGAGACTTTTTCTAAGACCGCGTGGTTAGCTACCGTCCTTAAGTTATGGATCTGTCACCAAGCAGCCGTTGGTGTGTTCCTGCAGCTGCATTTGGGAACTACATCCTCTAGGCTTAGCGTGTTTAGTAAGTTAGACCGCATAATCATTTAACATCAGATGAGATTGTGGTGAAACGTATAAAGGTTGTTTTTTATTAATGTATAATAGTGTCTATGTATGGGCTATTTATTTAGATTGATACGTTAATCTTATAGATGCGAAATATCACGGAGCAGCATATTTTTCTTCGAGTGGAATCTCTACGTATTTTTTATAGAAGCGTTCGCGGACCAGCGCGGTCTCCGTACAGTAATTCTTATCGCCGAACGATTGTTTCGATGACAGACGAACGTTCTTGTAGACACTACATTACATTAATATACTCAATCAATTCAAATTCAATTCAAATCCTTATGGACATAATTTCAACCACTCATACAATTAATAGCGACTAATAATGAAAACTCAGCAGACTACCTTGATGAGGCTCCGTTTTCATGAATGCACAAATTTGTTCTGTGCCTAAATGTGACAAATTAAATTCTTATTTGTAATATGCTTAATTATATCAATTCGTTCGTTAGAACAGCTTAGTTATAAGTACCATATATTACTGTTGTCACCTGCTTATACTTAACATATACTTGTGGATGTTGTAAATTTATAATAAATAAAAATACGGTTACTCTTATTAATAGTTATTTGTTTATTTAAAAATTAACTATAATAATTCAGGCATTGTGTCCGACAGTTCGACAATTCGGACTACCTGTAAGTACAATGCCCGTAAGCGTGACATACCTACTATAGCGGCTAGAAAAAGTGATATCCACGCCGACGCATAAAATACAATAGAACATTTAAATAAACTGTAAATAAAATTACGAAAATCATTTATTTAATAAAATCAGGTATATTATAAAACTGTGTTATATTTAAGAAATGAAAAAACGAAGATTAAGGCGTTCAGTTCCTTTCTCTCAGTACTTATTAACTAAACTAAATCAATTTATACGCCAAAAGGAAACCAATCTACTTCAGAAATACTTGAACCCTGTAGACGTGTAATGCAATGGTGTGACACGAATAAAATGTAACTTATATTAAGAAAATGCTATTACATAAGATTTACTAAAGAGAAATCCAATTCACTCTGTGTTTATAGGAGAGAGGAAACTATTTTCAAGGATGTTGATTATATAATAGATCTAGGTACATCATCATCTCATCATATTCTTACCCCATCCCATCTTAGTAAGGTCGGCACATGTTGCTTCTGATGTATGATTTGGCTTAATTTTTACGGTAGGCCACGCACGCCTGACATCAACCCTCCTTGGGATTATTTTGTAGTACCACTACTATAGCTTCAACTTCCTAATTTCCTATGGATGCCAAACGTGGATATTTGACACGTCGATAACAGGTGGTAAGGATTCAAATGAGGCGCGCTCGTGTACGATGTACCCGTGTAATGCACCTCCACTGGCTCTAGTTCCAGGTCTGTTGTAGCCAGGAGGATTTCTTTATGCAAATCTGATTCAGGATGTTCATTGGCATTCTTTCCTTTTCTTGACCGATTTCACCATTATTATTAATTTTTTTTTTATCATAAAGCTAAATATTAGTTTTCTCTTCAATTATACATTAATTTGTAAATTGTATAAAATATTTTTGTATTGTCATTGTCATATCATTGACATTGAGATCTAGGTATAGTTTTTGTTTATAAAACTAAAATTTTATAAGCGTATAAATAAAATTATTAAAAAATGTTTTAGGTAATTAGGTTTTATTTTGAGGATTTGTAAGAATTTTAGGGATTCTAGCGCTAAAATACACTTATATAAATCATTAGCTAGACCAAATTTAGAATATTGCAGTCCAATCTGGAATCCACATTATGATATTCATATAAAATACATAGAACGAGTGTAGAAGAGATTTTTATGGCATCTTTGTTACAGTTGCAACGCAGCCAATAAAATTACAAAATACAAAGACCGTTTGAACCATTTTAAACTATCCTCTCTCTTTATATAATCAAAGAAAGGGAAGACGTAATTAACTATTTTGTCTGTGCTTATTTATATAAAAATTAATTTGACTTAATTAACAATACGTGTTGCAGTATTCGCATCTGCATTGATGAAAAAGAGAACTGTTCCTGCGCGTACATTACGTGCTGAATTCGATGGAGCATTACGAGAAGGAGAAGTAACTGGATTATTGGAAATATCATCAAGAGGACTAGGAGCTACTAAAGGGGCGAAAGGAAATGGTGCATTATTTTATAATAGAACTTAACAAACTTTAGTAAATATAACTGTACTATCAATATCATCTGATATATTAATTGCAGGATCAAATGGAACATGTGTAGGAGTTACAACAGGAATAATTGAAATATGTGTAGGAGTAGCTAAAGGATCAAAAGGAACATGTGTAGGAATAGCTAAAGGATCAAAAGGAACATGTGTAGGTGTCACTGCAGGATCAAAAGGAACATGTGTAGGTGTCACTGCAGGATCAAATAAAACATGTGTAGGAATCACTGCAGGATCCAATGGAACATGTATAGGAGTCACTGCAGGATCAAATGGAACATCTGTAGGAATAACTGCAGGATCAAACGAATCATCTGTAGGATCATCAACTGATTCATCGATGGCAGTAACCGGAGAATCAACTGGCTCCTCGATGGGAGCAACCGGAGAATCGAGTGATACAGCAATGGGAGCAACCGGAGAATCAAATGATGCATCGATGGGAGCAACCGGCGAATCGAGTGATACAGCAATGGGAGCAACCGGAGAATCAAATGATGCATCGATGGGAGTAACCGGAGAATCAAATGGTTCCGCGATGGGAGCAACCGGAGAATCAAATGATACAGCGATGGGAGTAACCGGAGAATCAAATGATACAGCAATGGGAGTAACCGGAGAATCAAATGATGCAATGATGAGAGCAACCGGAGAATCAAATGGTTCCGCGATGGGAGCAACCGGAGAATCAAATGATACAGCGATGGGAGTAACCGGAGAATCAAATGATGCATCGATGGGAGTAACCGGAGAATCAAATGATACAGCGATGGGAGTAACCGGAGAATCAAATGATGCATCGATGGGAGTAACCGGAGAATCAAATGATACAGCGATGGGAGCAACCGGAGAATCAAATGATACAGCAATGGGAGTAACCGGAGAATCAAATGCATAAGGTTCAACATCTTGAGCATATACTGCATTCAACATCAAAGATTATTGATTCAGATTACTATAGTTCCCAAAGATTTTTTTTTTTAATTTAGTCGCTTCATTACAAATAGTCTTGTATTTCTTATTTCTTTGGCGGAAATCGGAAAGACATATAAGTACATATGATATTGGAATAAAATATTATTATGTTGAACATGTTTGAGTACTGTGTATGCAGTAACAGTAATGTATGTAATATCGATAATATTTTACTTGTTCTTACACTTGGAAGTTCATAATTATAAGTATAGAGAGCAGGCAATCCCTTATACAAAAATGGTACAACACGCTATTGTGTTATTTTACAATAATCGCTATTTAGAACTACTGATAATTATTCTACTGTTGTTTAGTTAAATGTTTAGCAATATGTAATAATGATAATTTTCATACATATTGACTGTCATGTAGTACTTGCTTGTTCGCCCGTTGCTATAACACCGGCTGGCTTCTGTTATTGTCTATAACGATAACGGTTAGCAGATAATCAACAGCAAAATATAAACGTCAAATATTAATGATAGTAACAAGCGCAGTTGTCTATTGGTGTAAGCATGAATTTTATTTCCTGCTAGCAACTTCTCAAAATTAAAATGAGAGAGTAGTCTTATTTGTGTACATCAAAAACTCTCTCGATACTGTGTCGTGCTGTTTCAGCTTTGTCGATCCAACACCACTCGATGCTTGACATATTTTATATTATTGTTAATTAATTCTATTATAATTCAAATACTATATAACTTTAGGAAAGCGCCTTAGACAGGTGATAAAATTTATTAGCAACACAATAAAACTTATGTGCCCAGTAGATTGCAAACGGTATTATAATTATGACTAAAGAAATGAATGTATGGTGGCGGGTTGATGTAGGGGAATGATTAATGAGAAATAAATATCTGGCATTGTCATTCGTATTTAATTCAAATAACCCAAGTTATAATAATGAAGCAGCTTACAATATTGACCAATCTAAAACCGACTCAAAGCAATAACTAGAATAAGATACACGAAAGTTATTTTAGTATTAATACAAACATAAAACATCCTATAATATTAAATACTCAACTACCCGCATCCCTAACAAGTCTGTCCGATTACTTCGATAATTTTTTTAAAATTCCTATTTACTTTTTGGATACAAGTGTTTTTATTATAAGCAATAGTTACACAGTAGGACAACGTCCGCCGGGTCTGCTAGTTCAATATATATTAATGAACACCTAACTATACATAATAAAACTTTATTTAAAGCCGCAAAAAAAAACTAGTTCTCAGCTGGGGTTTCAATACTCATGGGTACGGAACGGAAAAATATTAATCAGGAAGAACGACACACGACCACCCCTTTAAATAAGGACAGAGCGAGACTTGATGTCACTAAACGAAAAAAATACAAAACGATATTAATGGATTGGGTAGTTGACTCCGCCGATCAATTACCATGTCATACCTACTTACATACACGAACATGTTCCCGCTCCTATGCTTTACTTTGTCTTCCCGTCCCGCGTACTTTCTATTTGCTTAATTAAATGCAAAAATCAGTTGTAATAGTAATCGTCTAGTAAAATTATTTGTTATATCGCGGGCCGTACAAATACCGCCGCAATTTAACTTATACAATAAATAAGTTCATATAACTAGCTCTATAGCAGCACCCATAGCACATACATATATGGTGTTCCGGTCGTGGATAAATGTAATGCTGTTTGCGTCAATATACACTTATTTGTAGTCGTACAGATAAAATTTAAAGATATAGACTCACTGTCACACAATTACACTAGTCCCATTTACACTTTGTAATGCTGTGGTGACAGTTCACTTAATTTTTTTTATGAATCCCGAGGGATTAACGAAAGAAGATGAAGGAGTCTATGGTTAATAGGAAAAAACAAGAAGGTCTATGGTAAATTTAATATTGCACATTGGGCACTGCCAAATGTTTCCATGAGGCCGAATGTAAAAAAAAACACTCATTAGAAATAGAATATATTTATTGGTCCACCTAATTATTCTTAAACAATATCACAATGCATAGCTTATTCATAGACAAAAGAAATTAAAAACTAACAAAATTGTTTTACAACGGGTGACTGTTTTGGTCGCATCGCATCTTTTATCAAAAAAAAGTAACTCTAAATTTACCTTTTTGCGAGTTGTCACCAGAGAGTAAATTAACGTTGTAAGAAGAATACGTACAATCCAACAGCCACTTCAATACGACCAAAACTACGAAAATAGATGATTGTTGTTCTTTTTTTTTATTTAAACGTGTGAAAAACTTGATAATAAAGTAAAGTAAATATAAAAAAGGTTTTAATATAAAGTAATTATTTACTTTATTTAAAAAATGCATTACTCTTGATTTGTTTTTTTTTCGGTGGTATTGTGACTTAATTCAGTTTTATCCTAATTATCGTAGTGCCTTAAACTCTTATCTCGTCTATATTGAAATACTGTTTATAATCAAGTGAATTAAACTAGGAACTTTATACTTATGTTTATTTCGACATCTTTCTCTTATGCTACTCCCATACCTGCCTGTATCGACATGAAGTTTTGTCTATGGTCAGACTAAATGCAGATGTGGGAAGACATTATCGCTATGCGTCACGAACTATCGGATTGCGTGACGATACACGCAGCACGATAACTGGGCCGGCGGTTTTTGCACACATCGAAGGAATTTATCGTATGCTAATTTCAAGTTATTGGAAAGACACAGGTGTTCGAACGGGAATTGTGTACCCTTATCGGAATGATTTTTGACGTTAATTTTAACGCTACAAGCAGTCGAAGCTTCGTCGTGAAGATATGGGAGTAGCATTACAATGAAGGCGATATTTACTACAACGTCAAAATAACAATCTAATTATACTACTTATCCTCACTTTTACAATTGAATTAAAGCGCTTCATTTATTTTTGAAATAAATTTAATTGGAACATGTAAACATGATCAAACTTTAAATGAGTTTTCCCATAAAATTGAATTTTGTGAGTTATTTATTTTAAAGCTGCGTTATGTCATGTATGCATGCGTCAGAGTCGTTAACAAGATGGCGGTCTCGTTCTTAGAACTTTCTAGAGACTTTGTGACATATCGGAATTCATGGTCCATGACATAAAGGCATTACGCAAGATGCCATCAATATAGACTCAAATTAGCAAAGTATATGACCAAAAACTTTTTATGAGATTTTAAAATACCGAGAAAAACTCCAATTAACGTTTGTTTATCATCCATACATAAAATGCATATTCTTCAAATAAATGTCATATAATTTATGTCATCCGCTTTATCAATACATAATACCTTTTAAGTTGCAAATTTAACGAGTCGCATAATAATAATAGTTGCAGCCTATTAAAGTCCCATTGTTGGCCCAAAGCCTCTTTCAGGGCACGGTCATAAAAACACAGCACTAACACACAACGCATCCACGCTTTCAAAACCAGCAATATCGACAATTCTATATTATTCCGTTTACAACATTCCTCAGGTTCAGGTCTCCTCACGATATTTTCCTTCACCCACCCTCAACCGATACCGTAACCTATTTTAATTAGTAAATGTTCGGGAATTCTGAAGAATTCGTTGGTACATCCCGGGGGTTCGAACCTGCGACAGCTAATAATCAATATTCCACCGGGAAACCACGCGACCATTGCGAATTCTCGATCAGTTTTAATTAACTATATAATAACTAAAGCTATACGAGTGATAATGTAATTAAATGAGTCAGTCATTTCGAATCACCGTTAACTAACTCTAAAAGTCTTTTCTTTTACCTTTAATATCTTCACTAAAAATATTCTTTGATGTTTTTTTAATACTCTTGCTGCTATCACGTTACACCGTTTTAAATAACACTATTTTCTTCGGTATGCATTCGACTAAGCCCAAACATCAGAACAATGTTTCGGAAGGTGTGACGTCATTCACTGTGATTGACGTTTCTGGTCATGTGACATTATTTTTATATTTAACACCTGGACTGTTGAAAACAATAACGTTTTAAGCTCCATACAAACGAATGTAAACCTTATAGTATACTAATCAACAGACACATTGGCTCGAATTGTAAGATCTTATATTCTATGGCATTCAATTTTTGTATATCACCAAATATCGAAAATAAATGTCGTTATGTTCATTTAGTGTCTACAAGTCTATTAAGCGAACAAATTTAATCAGCTTTTATTCGCTTACTGAGGTTTTCGGTTACACACTGTTCTTCTCTTTCTCTTTTCGAACTACCACCTATATTCTCTTTTCCTTTCGACTTCTTCCCCACACCTTTCCCCTTCGTCCCGGTTTTATTTACCGCATTATTATTGTTATTTTCCTCAATCGAATCCCCATTTGTACTATTTTCTCCCATGACACTGTTTTGAGGTTCACCTTCATTCTTTACGTCAACGTTAGTTGGATAATATTCTTCGATCTTATGACTGTTGTCACCGTTTAACGGCTCCAAATCGATAGTTTCGTCCAGTTCCTTATTCTTCGGTTTCTCCGGTGTACAGTCCTCGTCTGATTCGATTATATTACGTTTCGGTCTCGATTTTGGATTGTCAGCTGTAATAAAAATGAGAAGAAAAAGAAATATATATTTTTTTCCGAAGAACTACTGATATATGGAAATCATCCAACAAAAGAACCTAGAATACTGTGTGATATTATTTAGCACCGATAGATACGGTCCATCATTTGTTCCCTTGACACCAAGGCTTCAGATCTATACGATTTATAAGTACAGGCGGTCGAAAATCTTCCATATTTTTTTTTTACTTACAATTTCTATTTAGTTTTTTCCCATAAAGTGTACAAATGGTTTAGAATATATTTTACTCACGACTTCGCTCGTGTTAACGTAAATTTGACCAATAAAAATCGAGAACAGTTTTTTTTCCAAATATGATCCTAAAATATTGATATTTGACTTCCATATATCGATCATTAAACGTTTACTTAACAATGTCATCCTAAACTTACTGTTTTACTTGCTGACACAAAGTAGTTGATTAGAGTAGAGGAAATTATAAAGTATGGTTACAATTTTGTATTCGGCATTAATTCAAATTAGGTTTTTGCCTTTTGACTTTGATCTGCACAATATAAGTTGTTCAACAAACTAGCGAACTATACGTTAAAAGTCAATAAAATACGAGTTTATGCACGATTTAAATAAAAAATATCGATATATATTAAAAAAAAATGATAGTTATTATCCTAAGTCTAATTGTATTATTAATTCTTATTTATTTAAATTTTCTTCCTTTTACCTCTTAGTATCGAATAATGAAATATCAACTCTTTACGATATATCCGAAAAATCGACGTTTTTCTTCGATATATCATTACAATAAAACACCGATCTTTATTTCACATGATCAACCCTACGTAGACCGAGAATAACACTTTCTGAAACCCACAAATAATTACTCACCGTGGGGTACAAACCCATAACACCCAGCGTATAAATTATTACAGAAATGAAACAACTTACCAGCTGCCATGTCATCAGAATCCGATGAGTCACAGTCTTTGGAAATGAAGAAATTTGTAATCGGCTTCTGCCAATTTGGTGTGTCTCGTGGACATATCGGATTACCACCTGAATAGCTTCTTGAGCCGCGTTCACTGGCACCTGGAATATTTATATTACATCATATTTTGACCGCAATCTAATCTGATGTTAAATATGACGATGTGGTCTATGTAGAGATGGTAATTAACACGTTAAAGCTAGAGAATGACTGGTTGCCTTGTATGGCGTGTTACATCAGACATGCAATAAGAGCAGAGGATACCTCAGGCTCAACGGGATCGAGGCGCCATCTATACGTTCGCCCGGTACCACTTGTGAATTGAAGGTTATTCAAACTTATGTGGTCGAGTTGGGCAATTAGTGTTGTTATTGTGGATGGTGAAGTCAGGTCGGTGTCCCAAACATAAGCAGGATGGGACTTATACAAGCCTTATTATTTTTATAGATATTTTAGGCACCTCTTTATTTACAATTATATTAATTAAATTAACCAAATCCAGTCATTTTTTGGGCTTATTTAAATGAATAAATGTTATAAAGAAAAATATATAATATGTAGCAATTGAAAAAATGATGACTAATTTTTTAACATATTTTGAGTAGTCATTTATAAAAAAAAAACGGTATACTTCAGTATCATAATTATTCATTTCAATTGTAGAGGGATTTACATGTAATTATGGCAGTTTCAGGGGTTTTTGGTAGGTAAATATGGTCACAAAGCCAGTGCTCAAATATAGTTGTCCGATCAACCTGTTAAGATAAAATTTTGAAACTGGAAGCTACATGACAACGTCCATGAGACCCTTAAATGCTAATAATGACGTCCAGGAGACGAGGCTATCTCTAACACCCATCCCTGACATCAGACTTCTTGAACACAATCACCAACAATCCCCACACATACATTGGAACCAGGACAAAAAGGCACTTTCTATAGTATTTTTGTTTGCCTATTAGCTTTTGTTCTTGAATTATACTTAACCAACAATCAAATTAAACATAATTCGCTAAAGACGCAGGCTAGATTTATCAACTTTTCTATGGTTTAAATTTTATTTATATATGCCTCATTTTTTTTCCTCTGTAGTATTTTAGATGGTAACAATAGTAAACGAGTGCAAGCTTACTATTTCTATAGTAAAATAATTTGTATGTTACAATAAAGTTTTTTTTTTCTCGAACTGACCTACACTGTTGACCCAGAGGCCTCTACAGTTCCACCGGACTATGTTACAATAAAGTAAATTCAATATGTTAAATAGTTATACTTTAAAATGTATTTTTAGAAAACTCATTTCTTTGTCTATGGATGGCTATATTATAATTAGATAGACAGATGTAAAGAGGTTTTGAAATCTGACTGATCAGAATTGAAATGCTGATATACACCAATTTTACTTTTTGTATTTTGTGTCAGTGATTAGTTGTAACAAATAGCAGGAAATATTCAGTACAGTACAACAGTAATGACATTATTGTGTGAGTTCCGATCCAGCAGCCGTCGTGTACGGACGTGTCCGTTGCGCGCCAGATGTTGTTCCGCGAACTAATAAATTGTCGTTCAGGTGCGCAGTACGGTCGAGTGACTCATCGCTCGATACTATTGTGTTTCTGAACTTCGATTACTTCCAAGAAACGCACCTGTGTGAAGTGTTTTGTTTTTGTTTTTGCGATTGTTATTGTGATCGTAAACCGCACTTCTTAGTGCGACCCACGTGTTAAGTTTACAGTGTCTACAAGTGTGTGAAGTGTTCCGAAAATTTGTTTACGCGCACCCCCCTGCCCCTCAGGCAGGGAGGTTATTTTGTATCGCACCGTGCCCGTAAAGTTACGGCATGGCGTCACTACAGGAACAGTTCGATAGGTTGCGACATCTTGTCGCTACTCGCGCCCCATCGTTATTCACGGAATTCGTTAACGATGCCGCTACCACGTCCTCGGAAAATGTTATATGCGTGCCCCGTGTGGCTACGATGAATTCTTTCGCGTCATTGGCGTCATCTCTGTCTGAGGAGATCCCGGAGGATAAAAGAGTACTTGAAGCTACCATCCCAAACTCTAGCTCCGATTCCGATATGGAGCTCGATACCGGCGCGTCACCCGCAATCACGAACGATGGTTTTACAACCGTAAACCGAAAGCGGCAACGGCCCGTTCCCGTCACTTCGCGCGCCTCAGATTCCGAATCGGGTACGGAATACCCGGTAAGTAAGAAGCCACAAGTAGAGGGTGCGTCTGTCTCAGCCAATCACAAGCCGACTCACTCAGGTAGGTCTAGTCCCGATCTTTTATCCCAAGCCCGAGCTACGGGTTCTGTAGCCGAGGCCAAGAAGCCCCGCACTCCACCCCCCGTTACTATACAAGACAAGGCATCCTGGATGACGATATCCACTCGGTTAAACGAGAAGAACATCCGGTACACGTCCGCCTTGAATACGCCTGCAGGTATTCAAGTAAAAGTTTCATCTACCACCGACCACCGCAAGCTTACCTCTCTTCTCCGAGAGAGGAAGCTCGCTTATTTTACTTACGCACTCGAAGAAGAGCGCCTCCTTCGCGCTGTAGTTAGGCGTGTCCCGGTCGAGTTATCGACCGATGATGTCTCAGGCTCCCTTAAGGAGCAAGACTTTCCTGTCCGAGAGGTACATAGGATGTACCACCCCCGTACCAAAGCCCCATACCCAATGGTCCTGGTCGTCCTCGACCGATCACAAGAGGGTAAGGCTATTTTTGGCCTCACCTCTGTCTGTGGCCTCACCGGCATCACTGTTGAGGCCCCTCGCAAGTCCCATACTCCTTCGCAGTGCCATAACTGCCAGAGTTATGGTCATTCAGCCCGCAATTGCCATCTTCGTCCCAGGTGCGTTAAGTGCCTAGGAGACCACCCTACGAAGGAGTGCGCACGCACTCCCGACACTCCCGAGCCCCCGAGCTGCGTTCTCTGCGGTAACGCAGGTCACCCCGCGAACTATCGCGGGTGTCCTCGCGCGCCACGCACACAACGTCCCCGCCAAGCGAGACAAGCCCGTAGGGCGCCTGTTGTCTCCGCACGTCCCCCGCCTCCACCTCTCATGTCCGTGGAGGCCTTCCCTGACCTGCCGGGTACCTCCCGTGTCCCGGTAGCGCCGGTTCCCACACCACGTGAGGCACCCTCTGTGCCACGCGTGCCCCAGTCCTGGCGTGCGCCCGTAGCGCCCTGGGCTCCTAAACCACAGCCTCAGGCTCTCAAGCCTCAGGCCCAGCCCCAACCACAAGGAGCGATGCCTGTCCAGGCTACCCACGCTTTCTCGTTCTCCCAGTCTGGAATTGATTGGCTGACACAGGTACTGCTCGAACACGATATTCAGGAGATCGTCGCGTTCAATAAAATAGTTAACAGCAATAGGGACATCGGCCTCCTTAATGCGGTCTCTTCATTCCCAGGCGTTGCTGCGACGATACAACGCCTTGCCCGCGCCTCAGTAAATAGTAATAAATAGATTTCGCGTCGTTAAATAGAATTAAACCGCGTGGTCTTTGTCTTTCGTTCTTTAACGCGAGAAATCTTCGAACACAACGAGAGTTAGTAGCCGCCTTCCTACGTGATAGACAGATAGACATATTTTTAGTTCAAGAAACGCTTTTAAAACCGAAGCTGAGCAATCCCGCGATCGCGAATTATAGTATAATTAGAAACGACCGTGTCACCCGCGGGGGCGGCACTTTGATTTATTATAAACGTTCGTTGTATTGCATGCCGGTAGAGCCGCCCGTTCTTTCCAATATAGAAGTGTCAGTGTGCAGGTTAGGCATGACCGGTCATCAGACGATTACAATAGTATCCGCGTACCTTTCACCGAATAAAAAGCTTCTCAAGTCCGACTTAGAGGCGTTGTTCGCTTTAGGGAATTCGGTCATTATAGCCGGGGACCTCAACAGCGGGAACGTTATATGGAATAGTTCGAGTACTTCTCGTAACGGGGTGATTCTCGACAAGCTAGGTAATGATCTCGCTTTTGATGTCATAGCCCCGCCGGAACCCACTCACTATCAGGATCGCTGTCGGCCGACAGTGTTAGATGTAGCTCTGTTAAAGAACGTCGCGCTTGAGGTACGACTCATACAAGTCGTACACGAACTCGACTCTGATCACCGTCCTGTGGTATTACAGTTAGGTTCTAGTTCCGACATCGATTTTCAGCCCGCGCGCGTAGCTGACTACACGAAGCTTAGTAAATATTTTAAAGATAATCCTTCCTCGGTTAGTTTAAATAGAATCCCGGACGTGTTGGTGTCTAAAACCGACGCGGATCAGGCTATCGATTCCCTGGTCGACTTTCTTCAGACCGCCGTTAGGGAGACCTCGAAAGAAGTACAAGCGGTGAATGATCGCCGCTTTATACTCCCCAACGACGTGAGAGCGTTGATCACGGAAAAGAACGCTGCGACTCGAGCCTACGACACTTACCCGTCCGTAGATAATCGCAATCGGTTACGTTTGTTACGTAAATTAGTTAAAAAACGTATTTCGGAAATCCGAGACGCCAGGTGGGACAAACTTTTGGAGGAGATCCAGCCATCCCACGTGGCGTATTGGACACTCGCACGAAAGTTCAAATCAGATCTCAGTACACCGATGCCCCCATTAGACAGAGGTCCTGGGTTGCCTCCCGCGTTCGATAGTATAGACAAAGCGGAATGTCTCGCCGCGAATTTAGAGGAGCAATGCTCTCCGAACACTGCTAACACTGACCCTATCCATATTGGATCGATCGAATCCTCGGTAGAGCGTTCTCTCGCATCTCCTCGCGCGGATACCCTAACCCCGGTTAGTTTCGATGAAGTATCGGCCGCCATCAAGCGTCTCAAGCTTAGAAAGTCTCCAGGTCCTGATGGGATCAGGAACGAGGTACTGAAGCTCCTTCCTGACCAGATTATAGCTCTCCTGGTCTGCATCTTCAATGCGGCCATGTCCCAGGGTCACTTTCCAGCCGTCTGGAAAAAGGCCGTAGTGATAGGAATTCACAAACCGGGCAAAAAAGCTACGCTTCCCACAAGTTATCGCCCTATCAGTCTCCTCGATACATTAGGCAAACTATACGAGCGGCTCCTTCTGAACCGTCTCCAGACCTCTATTTCAGAGTTAGATTTGTTACCACTTGAGCAGTTTGGATTTCGAGGTAAACACTCATGTACGAATCAAGTACACCGCCTCACGGAGTACATTTTTTCTAAATTTAACGAAGATCCCCAAAAGAAGGTCAACCCGGATAAACCTAAACCGAAACGCACGATAGCAGTCTTTTTCGATGTTGCCAAGGCCTTCGATAAGGTCTGGCATGCCGGGCTCGTTTATAAACTTTTTCAGTCTCGCATACCCGATAGCTTAGTACATATAATCCGCGATTATCTCACTGATAGGACTTTCCGCTATAGAGTGGAAGGTGAGCTATCCCCGCCCCACCCGATACGCTCAGGTGTGCCCCAAGGGTCTATTCTTGCGCCCTCTCTCTTCAACCTGTTCATCAGTGACCTACCTCGGTCCCCGGGGATCGAGGTAGGTTGCTATGCTGACGATACAGTTATCTACGCTTCCGGTTGGCGGCCGGACTTTCTTAGAAATCGCATCAATCGAGCCATCGTCACACTCGGTGAATGGTATCGTCAATGGCGAATAGAGGTTAATCCCGAAAAAAGCGCCGCGATATTTTTCGACCCCGTAAATCGTCCGCAACCCAAGTATCTAAAGCCCCTCAGGCTGTACGAAACCGAGATTCCTTGGGTACGTGAGGTCAAATACCTAGGAGTTACATTAGATAGGCGCCTCACTTTTAAAGCGCATACTGATAGAGTTCGAAACAAGGCCGCTATGGTCTTGGGTCGCTTGCACCCATTAGTTTGTCCTAAAAGTAAAATGTCCTTCAGACATAAGCTTACTTTGTATAAGACGTGTATCCGTCCTATTCTGACATATAGTTGTCCCGTTTTCGCGCATATGTCAAGTTATAACTTCGAAAAGTTGCAAAAACTACAGAATCGTTTTCTTCGTAGGGCAGTAGGTGCCCCTTGGTATATCCGGAGAGTCGACCTCCACAGGGACCTGGAGATGCCGTCTATCTGGGAGTACGTTAGGACACTCACTAGTAGCTATTTTGAGAAAGCCGCGAATCATCCCAGTCCGTTAGTGGTATCCGCCGCGACTTACAACACCGTACCCGATGCGCCGCGTTACAAAAGACGTCCGCGATATATTTTTACAGATCCTCCCGACAAAATAACGGCAGCTAACTTCCAGTACCCTTCCGTCCCTCGAAACAGAGCGTGTGCGCGCCCACGTCCGCGTAATCACAGATCACGCCGCCGCGGCTTGACTGTGAATTTTGCTCCAGTACACTCATCTAGGCCCCCCTCGGCAGCGGCTCAAGCCGAGGTCCGATCCTCCGGAATGGAGCCCTCGAGCACGTTGCTTGCGCGACAACAGTGACACTGAATTAATTTTCAAACACTAGTTTTTGACACACAACACCGATCACCCCACACACGTGCACATACACACATGTAGGTACACATAGTGGTTGGGTTGTTTTTTTTTTTATATTTTGAACCCTTTTCTCGAACAGAGTTAGCTTACTAACTTAGTAGTCAGATTCAAGATACATGTATGAGTTCCTGAAACATACATGCTTGGTACACGTGTATGTTACACGAATTTATATATGTATGAAATAATAGTTAGCCTAAGCTTAGTTAGACTCGGGATATTCGGTAACAGTCCAAGCCGAGGCGCGCCGTGCGCCCTTGTGCTGGTTGCCTACATAAAATCGGATGAGTGCCTTAAGCGCTCCCCTTGGTGGTCCGGTGAAACTGTGGATGCCTTGCCGGGTTGACAGTGTAGTAAGTTCGAAAAAAAAAAAAAAAAAAAAAAAAACATTATTGTGTATAACCCTGTGCGCCTTATAGAGCTGGAAAACTATATAATGTCAGTTACCACCACTATCCTCCCAATGTCCAGATTTAACCATCATCTTAATTATAATTTGTAATTTTGAATTTGAATTCACATTAGGTTTCAGTATTTATGACCTGTTAGATATAGAGACTGAATGACTCTCACACAAAATTATGCAAATTTTTAATGTATTTTTAATTTAACACATATTTCTCATACAGAGATGTGCTTTTTATAACAGATAGTGGAGCTATGCCCACAGCTTCGGCTTTAACCCTTATTTGTAGTAACAAAGAAGTTTTTATTTAACAATAGAACTCATATTGTATCTGGAATCTTATAAAATTGTAGGCAAAATAGTAAATTGCATGCTATCAACAATACTTTGATATGTGTTTTATATAAAGGACCTCTGAATCAAGACTCTAAGTTTACATATATGATCAAGGAGATAAATGCATTAGTACCAAATATCTCAAGCTCTTAGATAGTTATGTGGTCTTTAGGTTTACAAGAATCAACATAATTCTATTACTTGACATATTTATTGTAAATATATAATTAAAAATCCTTAGTAACCTGAATAAGGCCACAAAATATATATATATATATATCTCTTTTTAATAATGATCAATCAATTTGTATTATGTTATTTAAAGAGTGATACACTATCAGTTATTAATATTAAAAGTTACAAGTTTTGTGTGTTTGCTAAATAAAAAATACCTACCTGAAGTGCTTGGTGTTGGTGGAGGAGGAGCACTGCATCTTGCTTTACTGCTTTTCCTTGCAGCAACTGCAGATAAAAGAATGATTATTAATAATGGCAGGCTCTATAATATTGTCTCAGCCCAAATTCCTCCCAATAATGAGGAGTTTCCGTGAAGAATAAGGATTTAAAATAGACTAAGCAAGGTATTTCCTAGTGCCCTTCTAGCAAGCTATTTAGTACCTTCAAGTTAAAATCTGTATCTTTTACTAAATTATAAGCTATTCATTTAAGCATCTAATAGCCACATAGATGTTAGATTGAATCATTTCGGAGAAATAACATGTTTCCCACTGCTGACTAGGTTACTATCAAAGTTAACAATATTTTCTACAAGATACAAATCGCAAAAACGGATAAATATATCATAAGCTTTATTTAATCCTCTTCGCAGACTGCTTTAAATAGCAAATTATCTAAATCTCTTCTACGCCATAAAACCTTAATTGATTGTATAAAATGTCATATATGAATATGTAACAAATAGTACTGGTTTCAACATACGGTGGTTTAGTATATTCTAGAATGGCACGCACTTTACTGCACTACCATCGGTGAGAACATAGGCCAAATAATCCTATTCTAACACTTTATTATAACATAATATTCTAATGAATAAAGAAAAAAAAATTGTCAAACATTTTTGGATGACGATTAGGAACTTGTGAATTATTTTACAATGTCATTTACCTATTTTATATCTAGGAGAATAAGATTTGAAAAACTTTGACTCCGCAAATGGGTTATAAAAAACATAACACAATATTTAATTTACATATTCGTTTCTTGTTTTTACCTTTTGCACCAACAGAAGCTTTCGTTCTCGCCATGATATCACTTCGAAACTATGTTATTTGTAAAGAAATCTCTCAATGTAATATATTCCTTAGATTTTTCGAGATCCAAACGTCTTATAAACCGCCAAAAGACTGTAATCAGCAATCACAGAGTATACACACTCTGTGGTATATCAAAACAACCTCTACAGACTATACTTGTATATCTGTGGTACGTACTGTAGTTGTGTTAGAAACAAATTAAAATAAGCCTATATTTAGATACGTAATTGATTAATTTATATATAAATAGAATGGCTAAGCATATCAGAAAAAAGCTAAATTTGAAATTTCACGTACTCAAGTCTATTTTAGGCATTTTGACTCTGAGTCAAATACTATGTTAAATACTACAAATACTAATCAAATACTAAACACAAATATAATGAAAACTGCGATAAACAAAAAACGTGAGATAATAGAAATATTACATGAGATTTTATTTACGTAACCACCACTCATAAAATTGATACAAAATTTACATTATAATTAAACGAAACTCTTCGTACTTTTTCTTAATAATTTCTTTGCTATTAATTCATAACAACGTTTAAAAAGTTATATTATAAATAATAAATAGGTTAGAGACTTCTGAGGATTTCGGTGTTCTAACAAAATGTTATCACCCTTGCTAGAATCTCTAGGATGCTACTATAACTTTTCAAAATGACACCTATTTACACTTAAAACACTTACTTTGTGATTAAAAATAAAAACGACGTTCTGCCATACTAAATCCCGCCACAAACTGTCAACTATTGACATAATATATACCGGTGAATCTGTAGATGCCTCCGGTTCAACAGTGTAGTCAGTTCGAAAAAAAAACATAATATATAGCAGTTACTATTATCTCTGATAACAGCGTGAGGTGGCCGTGGACGGGTCTATTATAATTACAACTAACACAGACAAAAATGCAAAAGCGTTTAAACTTCAAATTTCATATCAAACAACTTCATCCATTCGTTCTTTTCTTTCCGTTTATTTTTAAGGTTAATTTTATAATTTTCGTAAAAGCTTTCTATAAGTACCAAAAATGTTTATTAGGCGTTAAAGAGTAAGATTTCATAAAATGTGTTGGAAAAAAATGTTATAATTATTACAGTAAACCGAAATTTAGTGAGTATATATTAATTATTTTTGTTTTAACATAATAAATTGCATATCAAATGAATAGTTGTAACTGACAAACGACCTAGTTATATTTATTTATTAACCAAACAGAATACATTGTATCCAATAAATCAAAGAGGTTGTATTGGACGTTTTCGAGGCAATTAATTTATTGAAATCTAATATACGTACGTATTTGGTCATATTGTGAGAAATATATACATTCTTTTTATGTTTGCTACTAGAAAAGTTACATGGAATATCTTTAAATTATCAGTACCTGTTAGATGGGGCTTGAACTATTGGCGGGAATCCGATTTCTCATATCGTGAGCGTATGGTATAGTCATAAATTATAATTATTTTACTAATTGTCATTTTGCAGCATTACCCAGATCTAATTGTAATAAGAAAGTTTTTGAAGGACACGGAATCTTATACAGCTTCATTAACTGCTAGAAGCAGGTATAGGCGATATTTATAAGCACTACAAAATAAAAAAAATTGGTAAGGAAAGCATTTTTTTGTATATTATGTTTTGTATACATATCAGATGGTTACAATCTAAATAAATAAATAAATATTAAAATTCAATAAAGTAATATCAGGATTTAACATAAGCTATGGACAAATATCTATAAGCACAAGGAATTTATCTCTTATGTATTGTGTCTAAACTAATTAAACTTAGCTTAAATTCTTGCAACTATGTATTTCTATTATAAACATCTATTTTTAAAAGTTTGCCTCTTTGTCTGTAGGAATATATTAATCTTCAGACCTATTCATCAAACTGTTATCAGATTTTCACAAAGACTTTATTGTACCTTGGCTCAACATATATACTTTATTTAAGGAAAACCTTTTTAGGGTGATAATTTATTATGGAATATTAAGGAACTATATCTTCAATTGAAGTTTTAAAGAGTTTGTTTATGTTAATTCTGTTTGTAGATAAATTAAAAGAATCCCATTGATTAGCTGATTTTTAAACACTGTGTTGTGATAATGAAGAACCTTAATGTCACTCGCTATTCAGCAAACAGCTCTGAGTAGTGAAACATACTAGCTCTTTGTTCATGCCCCCAATATTTCAGACATCCACAAAGAATAGCTAGTAATAAGAAATATATCTCTTCACAGATATGAGATCATAAATATGTACACAGTTTTAACACTATTAAATACTGTGTTACTTGTAAATTTGATTTAATATAAGAGTACAATTTAGTTAAAGGAAAATTTTTATTGCTTATTAATAGGCATTACTTAAGTGGTATATAAAGTGACTCTTGCATTGTAATTACACTAGTTTTATTTACAATTAGTTCTATTTGGTGTTAGCTGATGTCTCGACTTGATGCAGTGGTGGATCAGCCATAGCATGTTCAAAAACCACGTCAATTGAGATAGATTTCAATCTTGCTATGAGTCTTGTGTTTTAATGATGGACTGTAGCACAGTGATAGGATTTTTCCAATGTCCACCAGCTATCGACCCCAAGTTAAAAACCTGTTTCAAAGCACCTATAAGTGTGTTATAGAAAACTGTAAATGAGAACATTTTTATCATATACCATTTTACATCACATCAATTTGAATATCAGTTGAAGCAGTGGTCAAAAGTTGTATAAAGTATAAAAAATACAGTTAGATCAAACTAATTGATTATCCTGAACACTCACTAAGAAAATATAACATACTTAGTGAACATATACTAATATTACAGAATTAATATGTATAACAATTCAATGATGGAAGAGGAGATAGATATTGAAGAACATGATGTTTTAGACAACCCCAGGATCAAACACATGTTCCCTGATCTTACTAAGGTGAAAACTGAAGCTTTGGAAGAAGAGGAGATTGGAGGTAATTGACTGAATTTATCTATCGTTTACTTCCTTTACATAATTTCAATTATACATCTTGTTACTACATTTTTCTTTACTCTTCAAACCCAAATCTGCAGCTGAAGATTCAGAGAATCTATTGTCATTTTCTTCCAACAAGAATATAGAAAAGTTTCTTGTAATAACCAGCATCAATATTTTCTCTCTGGTGCCCTAGAGTCTTTAAATTATACCATTGATTTACCATTGACAAATAATGTTAGAAACAGGTGATAATAATATACTTTTTATGTTGTTCCCATCTTTGTGCTTTTGCATGATTTCATGGAAAAAAATACATACATACATTAAATTATGTCAATTTTGCTGGAAGCTTAATACAAAGTAAAGCCCTTAAGCCAAATGCTTACCTTAAGTAGACCAACACACCGGTAAACAACTATAGAACTTTGTAAAGTTATAGTTGCTTGGCTATTATGTGATCGCTGCTGAACCATCAGTGGGTCTTTTCAAGAAATTAATGTATTTAAGATATTGCTTCATATTTTCAATATGGTGTTTAAGGTTAAATTGCAGAGATAAAAATGTCAATACTGGTAGTGTATCTAAGGACTACGCTTTCAGAAGTAGCCTTGATTATAAACTCAGTGATTACAATGAACAGGTAGTTAAACTATAGACTACATGTAAATAATTTCATAATTAGCTGGTTTCATAAACAGACAATTAAAGCCGTTTAAACAAATGACGAACAATTCTCATATGTAATATATTGTTGTTAATAGCATATTGTAATAACATTATTGCAATGATGTGTGTACCGTGATATTAGGTCCACATTGGCAGAATTAAGGGAGAATCAAAAAAATATTTTTAGACCATCTTGCATTTTCTGACAATCAAAGTTAAAGGTTTGATTGTTATAACAAACAACATCACATTACAAACTAGAACCACTATAATTTCGTAAAAAAGCTGCTTGTCCAGGAAATTTAGGAGATTGTTTTCAGCATTCCTCATCTGTCGAGTCACCTATGCAAACACAGAACATTCACATTCACAAGTTTCAATTTTGTCTCCATACTCTCAATGGTTAACACTTTCCATGCCACGTGTACTAACGGTGTTACACGTTAAGCGTAATCTTTAGGCCACCTGTACCACCGGTGGTGTACGTTAAACTTGATCTTTTACCCACATGTACCCTGCCTTATACTACTTACTTACGTATACACTGTGATAACTAAATAAAAAGGAAATTATTACTCATGTATTAATATTGTAGTGTAACATTGTATAATAGTATGTGAATTTTTTGTCAAATTATTAAATGGTCTGAACAACATTTCAGGCACAATTGACTTGGTGCGGAACATGTTAACTATGTTACTCGCATAATAACATTAAAAAGATTAAGACCGGTTTCTTTCTAGTCCTTTAGCCTCACTTAAATTATATAAGCTTTATAGACATTCCTCTCGTTTCTATTTTTTATAAAAAAAAAAATAGATATTATATACGACAATGTTTTTACTTTTTTGTTTGGGTGATTTAATAAATTTTTATATCATTAATACTCTATATTTCTTGGTTGTGTATCTACAATAATAGAGATGTTTGAAAATAGCATCAATGACAGAGAAGTTGAGGAGTAGCATAGGTTACCATGGTATGGACACATTATGAGAAGAGATGAAAGTGATGTAACTAGAAAAATATTAAGTATGAAGGTGGACTGATATAGGAGTAAAAGAAAACTGAAAAAGGTAGGGATGGATGGATTGTGTGAAAAATGATATAAGTATAAAGGTGTGAGTACTGGATGACATCTGACAGGGGAGAGTGGAAAAGGAAAACATGTTAAGCCGACCCTACTGAGGTGGGATAAGGGTAAGAAGATGATGATAAATAATAGAAAACTTTTATTTGTATCCAGAGAATCTGCAACTAGTTTCGTAGTCTTATTACAAAAAGACTGAACCTGAGGAATAAGCTATACTATCTGTTATTATATTTTTCTGTAGGTACTAATGAATATAAAAAATTAGAATTAAAGTAAAAGTGCAATAGATGAGGGTGGCCTGCTCTTCTTGAACAAACCTTAATAAATAAAAATAAAAAAAGTAACTTTCGCACACTGAATGATTGCCATACATTATAGTACAAGTCTATTTTTATTATTATAATTGGTTTATGGTATTTTGGTACAGAAATAAATACGAATCGAAAATGTTGTCTGGTTGTACTTTGAAAAGCGGCGATATAGCTAAGCGCAAAATAAAGATTCTAATAAATCTGTGCTGTAAACCTCACCCGCACCTTTTACAACCTTATGGGCTGAATTTCGAGAAATTTCTTTTGAAACAATCTGTAATATAAAATTAGTTAATATTATTTCTTTGTGTTTTCGGTTAGACAGAGATTTGGCTGTAAGATATATAGGTAAATAGTGACGAAATAAATTTTCGGAAATCCATCAGTTTCCATCCAAATTGTTCTATACATAAAAGCTTTTATATTTCCTTTACCTACATTTTACAATATTAATTTAATTTTTACACACATATTTTGTTTCAGAATTTTCCGAAGAAGAGTATATCCATGTAAATGATTACCTTCAATATGAAAACAGTTTCAATCATAGTGAATATGATTATTATAATGAAATGGAAGAAAACGCAGATACGGACAATTGTACAAATAAGATAATATTAGGTTCTAAACCGAGCGCAGAGAAGATCGAAGAGGAAGCTGTTAAGAAGGAGTATCTACCAACTGTAGTGATGCTAGAAGATTGGGGAGAAAGGTTAAATAATAGCTCATGCTTTTGTAAGGACTGTAAAATACTATTTGCCACTGATAATGCATTAGATTACCACAAAATGGCAACGCATTCTTTTTTAGTAGCAATAACGAATAAAGCAGTTAAAAGTACAGCAAAAAACTCCACTATTCATATTAAAAGTGTAGATAACATTGAAGATGGCACAGTAACCCCAGAAATGGTTGGTGAGGATATTAATGTTGAAAAAAATAAACTATGTAACCATTGTAATAAATATTTTCCCGATGGTAATGCACTTATAAAGCACTTGTATGAACTATTGACTAAAGACGATGTCAGTGAAACCAAGGAGCCCATGAAAACATCTAATTTTAACTACCATTGTAGAATATGCCAAAAGCCGTTTCTCAGCCACTCGGCAGGTAAAATTCACATAACGACTGTCCATCCAGAGGTAAACGTGAATGGCCAATTAATAAAAATGAATGAGGGTAGCGAGAAAACAAACGGTGACCTCAAAATGGCGACGAGAAACGTGTCGAAAAGTAAAACGTCTCCCGATTCTGATATTAGCTTAAACTATTGGTATAGTAAGAGGATGTTCATAAAAAATCCTCCCATACCACAGTCAGTGCTGTTCAAGTGTTTAAACTGTAGTGTACATTTCGTGATGCCTTTATCAGCGACATATCACAGGCGACATTGTTCAGAAAACAAACAGTTTTTAAAATGTGAGATATGTAAAAGAAACATGCGGTCACACGATATATTACTGCACGAATTACAGCATAAAGTGTCAACTGGATTTAAAATTTATCCGGGCAGTTCGAGGAATTATAAAAAATCTTTATGCAAGTGTCCCAAATGCAGTGTCTGTTTTTGGGAGAGTAAGTTCTGGCTGCATTACAAACAGTGTAGTGGTAAACAGTTGGAGTGTGATTGGTGTGCAGTGTGCGGTGAATTCATACATTCACACATAATCATGGTTCATATGAATATGCACTCAAAAGCATACCCTGTTAAGGACGATTTTATAATCATAAAATTCGTTACCGATGTTAATAGTAAAGTCGAAGAGAATGTGGAGAGAATAGTTACAAGCAAAAAGAAAGGGCCACGGTATGGTATTGTTGCATCATTGAAAAAAAATAAAAAACTCATTAACAATTCTAATAAAAAAGACGAAACGTTCCATCTGTATTATTGCAAGATCTGCAATTGTTGTATACATAAAAACCGATGGGATTCCCATCTCGCAAGCAATTGCCGAAAAGCGAAAAGTATCGTATGTCAAAAATGTGGGCTCACGTTCACAGCGGAAATCTGTGACAAAACATAGAGCGCTACACGAACATTATTATAACGTTTCGTTACACAATTTTGAATTCTTTTCACGGGACGGGTCCCGGACCGTGCCGAAAGCACCGCGTTTCCACCATTGTCCCAAATGTAGAGTATATTTTATAACAAAAACACAAAGAAAATTTCATGAATGTGGTGAAAAATACGAGATTTGTCATATATGTAAGAAGAAATATAATTTGCTCGCGTACAAACTGCATGCGCCTTTCCACACGTACGGGAAAATTGATAAAACCATGAAACCAGAAATCACAGATATACCAATTAAGCCAGATAATAAAGATGTGCGAATTAAACCCGAAGAAGATGAACCTGATTCCGTGAAAAATTATAATTATTTAAACATAATGTGGAATATTTTATTTTTATGTGAATCCTGTGGCCTGAACACTGACTCTTATGATGAAGCTGTAAATCACAGTCAAAGTCATCTGACCGGATCGACCGATGCCAGTGAACAGGCGCGTTGCAAAGTTTGCGATTTGAAATTCGATTTTATGTGTTACAAGAGTCACTTGCAACTACACAGGCAACTGCCCGTTAACAAAAAAGACTTTCTAATCCTCCCTTATAGGTATAGGGCGTTGTTTAAAAACCAATGGTTCAATCTATTCGGGAAACTGGCCCCGAAGAAAATCCAGCAAATCATATCGCAAAGCATATACCGGGATACGAGGCGAGCTAATATGAGAATAGTGAAAAATGGACGAGCAGATTATACTTTATATGTATGCAAATTATGCAGTGTCTGCATAAAAGGTCAAGATGTCAATAAACACACACGATCGTTATGTTCTCAGATAGACCATGACTTACACTGTTCGTACTGTGACATTTTCTTCGATATCGCTGATCATTATAAACACCACGTAACGATACATACACAGATAAACGTCGACTTCAGAGTAGTCGAATTTGAACCAATGGCATCACCGAAACAACTTTCGGGTTCGCTAACAAATACTGTTGTAGTGGCAAAGGAGAAATTTTTTGTTTTTAACAAATGCGCTTATTGCAAACTAAGTGTTCTGGGCAAAGGGATCAAAAAAATGAAACACGTGTGTTGCGATGGTGTCCAAATAACTTGTAAATTGTGCGGACTCCGTTACAGGCCGAAGTATAGGACCAACCATATGCGGTTGCACGAAAAATATCCTATGTTATCGAGAAAAACGGTGAAATGTCAATTATTTCACCCGGAGAAAAGGAAAACCGTAATTGGACATCCCAGTGGAACCGGAGATAATTACTCTGCGCCTGTGAACGGAGATAAACTCGATGTACCATGTAAAAAGGTTCTCGAACGTTTAGAGAGTGATTGAGAATGATAGATTATTAACGTCAAAGATATATCTAGTGACTTGCAGGACGTGTAGACTGGTGTTCAAAAGTCGCAGAGAACTCACAGCGCATTACTCCAAATGTGATGGAAAGCGGAACGAGACAGTTAAAAGGGCGGATCAGATGAATTTTATATTATATAAATGTTCCAAATGCCCCTGTCACTTTTTGCACCGTAGAAGTGTGACTAAACACAAGGATATGTGCTCTTCGTTACGGCGGCCTCTTTGTACCTGCGAAATATGCGGTTTGGAGTTCACACAAATATCACTAAAGAGGCACATGTCGCAACATCATTTCGGGGAAAAATATACGTTTAAAATAATTGAGTACGACTCGGGGGAGGTTTTAGTTCATAGCGTTTGACACAAGGCCCGTTTAACGACATGCTGCGCTTAGAACAAGCGTTGTTTAAGACTGTTAACCACTCCATTTTTAAATGACATCGTATTCTCGTCGTAATTAATATAATAAAAAAAAAAAAAAAACGAAGACGTCTTCGTTACAGTGAACTCATTAAAATGATATCTCGATACACATAAGAATTAGTTTCTTAGAGTCGCGAAACCGTAAAATCTTTTTATATTAATTTATTAGTGTACGTGGTGCTAGTTGACAAACATCTATCGGTGTGTACTGATAGATACGCTTAGAGTCATTCCACTTGTGAGTTTTGTTATGAAAATATTCTCGAACATTCGCTCGTTTACCTTCGAATAAAATTAATGAAATAATAAAAGAAATATGCCTGGGTTGAAGTTGCTCGTCAATCAATTTACAATTTTATGAGTTTAAAGCAGTGTTTGAATGTTTATGGCGTTTTTTCGTAGTATATTATTTGTTTCTAATTTTGATTTATTTACTCTAAAACGTCACCAATTTTACATTAATATCAGCAAGTTAATGAACTAAAATAAATACCACCCCATATGACAGTTTAAGATCAGTTTTTGGCGGATCTTAATCTGTGACGTCATCAAAAATGAATAGGGAGAGCTATTGTTACGAAAACTCGTTCTTTTATAAATCGAATAGTTTTTCAAGTATATGTTGTCTACCTTAACTAATGTCCCGCACAGTTAAATACTATAAAACTATAAGCTATGGCAGTTAGTAAACAAATATATGTTCTAACGTCCAAAGAGATAATGAACACTCGTAGAGTTTTTCGCGGGAACTATGATACTTAATGGCTCTTATTTATTACGAGTATCTTCCGTTATTTGATTCTATATTCTGTAATATTGGTGTAATCTCACGTCATATAACTTGGATATCGTGTATAAGTGCCTGGATATGAATGTTAAGATATCACAAAAACTCTCTGTAAAGTTCTAACAAGCGGGCCGCCATCGTGTTGGAACACTGAAATCGTCACGAGACACTTGTAATAATTATAAATATGCCAGTGGTAGCAATATTCTACAATAAACATATAAAAATAGGAAAAAGACAAATTCAAATACCGCCAAAATTTTAACTGCCTATGGACAACTCAGTGTGTTTATATTAACTACACGTTATATATCCTTCCTATCTAGATCCGAAAATCAATTTTAATTTTCTACAAATGTTTATATTATTTAATTTAATAAAAGGCCCACCGAGACCATTGATATATCAGTAAATACAGACCACAGACAATCGTATGCAGAAGTGTTATATCACTCTGATATAAAATATAATCAGCAAAAAACTTACGGTCTGTCAGTTTGATACCAATTATAAAAATGAAATAATTGTATATGTATTTTCTACATAACGCATGTAAATAGAAGAAAATAAATGTATTTTATCAGAAAATGATGTTACTTTTACTTGTACGGGTGTCTGCTGTTGTGTATATATGTCTTATTACTAGTGGTCCCATACCTTCGTGATGAAACTTCAGCTACTTGTCAATTTAAAAACTAACCTCAAAAGTAATTCCGATAAAGGCGTATAAGTACGTTCCTACATATTTGTAATTCTAATAATAACTGGAAATTAACATCCTCCCAATTATAGTGCTGTGTCTATCGTCCCGCATAACGCTACTCCCATACCTACGTCGTGTATCACGTAGTTTTGTCTTATGGTCGAAATTAATGCAGAAGTGGAGAACACGTTATCGTCACGCGTTACGCTCTATTACTGGGTTACGTTATGCTAGACGCAGCGCGATAAGTGGGCCGGTGTCTATTACGAATAAAAAAAGTATTTTCCACGGACAGTAATTTCGAATTTTGGAATAACAGATGTGGGAACGTTTGATATTTCCGTTTATATAATTTTAGATGTTAATTTTCACACGATAAGTTATCAAGACTTGGTCACTCAAGTATGGGTGTAGCATTATACGGTTATGACTTTTTAAACATGGATTTGGTGTAGAAAACCCTAAAATCGGTTTTATTTTTTTATTGTTTATCTGTTGTTGTTGTCACGAATTTTTTAAAGATTATTTATTTCATTATAACTCATCACTAAAGGGCGCTGTAGCACATCAAATACTATACCTTTATACCCAGTCATTAAAGAAAATTGTTACGTGTAGATATTTTAACACAGGATTTTTCTTTTGTGTTAGCATAATTCGCAAAACTATTTTATTACAACAATTAATAATAACAAACGGGTCGGAGTCGCAAATACATCTAATATGATACAAAAAATGTACATCTTTAGAAAACAAAATTTCATTTTAAAATGTTAAATATAAGAATTAAAAAAGTTTTTATACCTGAGACTAGTTTTATTTGATCCGTCGTTAAATCTGTGACGCTATCTTTAACTGGGGGCTGGATAACGACCGCAAATCGAGATCGTAAAGGGAGTTATTTATTAACTCGTTACCTTATATAATTTGGAACTCCAAAAAACCAGTGTAATATTCCAATGTATGTTTATTGGAGTTCGCCATCGAGCCAGGTTATAGGTTTGAGCGTTTGACCACAATCTCACCTGATGTTAAATGACGATGTAGTCTTAGATGGTAACCACGCTAGACCTAGAATGGGCTCTCAAGTGCAACTGCCGGAACATCCATACGTGCTGGAGAGTCATAGCTAGTCGGACGGGCAATAGGCGAAACATTCCATTATGAAGGCTCCATCGAAATCGCAAGCCGACTGCAGATTCGAATCTGTACTAACACGCTACCGTTGAGCGGTCATCACTTCAAATTATCAACGAATCAACATTATAACGTCGTTATTATTTTATGTCCGGTTCCTTAGATATTTTACCCATGGCATACTGTTCTCATCTCTGGGCCGGAGCGCCCCAATGCCGTCTACTTGCTTTTGACCGAATCCAACGGTGAGCGGCTCGAATCGTTGACGACCGGGTGCTTTCCTTAGGGCTCGACACTTTGGAGCTTCGTAGGGATGTTGCGTCACTTTGCATCCTTTACAAGATCTACCACGGAGAGTGTTCTGAAAAACTGTTCGGATTGATACCTGCTCCCGAGTTCCATTACCGAACGACTCGCCATAAAACGAAATTCCATCAATGTCATCTCGATGGTTGGAAATCGCCGACTGTACGGTTCTTACGTGCGTTCTTCTCACGTACGTCGGCCCTTTGGAATGAACTCCCAGCGGCAGCGTTTTTGGACCAATACGACCCACAGACCTTCAAGAAACGAGCCTACTCCTTCCTCAAAGGCCGGCAACGTATCTGTGATACCTCTCGTGTCGCAGGTGTCCATAGGCGGCGATGATTACTTACCATTAGGTAACCCGTCTGTTCGTTTGCCTCCAATCACATAAAAAAACATGTACTCGTATGTAGCAGAGACAATGGAAGTTTTAACTGCCTAAGTGTATCACAAGTCTATAAGATTGTGGCATACGAAGTGTCCTCAACCCTACACAGTAGGTTCTCTTTGAAGTTACTATATGCGAGTAATATACAAACCTCAGTGGCCAATTAACAAGAGCATGTCTTTATAGCATAAAAATAAAATGTACTTAAAACAAATAAACTTTCTTAATTAAAATCTGAACAAAGATATTATTCGTAAATTACAATAATTTCTAATTTTTTGTATGAAATAGAACGTTTTTGAATAATTAGATTGAATTGAAAGAATGCTATCCAGATTTGGTCGCGTAAAAAACTCAACTTGTAATAAAGTATTTAAAACACGTGTTCAACAAGGTCGAATTGAGTAAAATTGATGTTAATTTTTGTTTTTGTAAGAAGACAGTTCATCTTTAAAAAAAATTTCACGATATTTTCACTTAACCTAAGGTTATTAAAGTTTTAAGAAACTATGATTTTTGTAGGAACTTCATGTTTAGCGGTGTGATGCGCATGCGCAGGAGACGGGAACGAAACGGATAAAATTATTTACAAAGAAATTTTGCAAGCAAAGTATGTTTCTGTTTTCATTTTTCTTTATATATATTTGTTTCTTTATGTATAAAATATATTGTTTAGATAATAAACAACACAGATGACGTCGCGGGTATCGGCAAGTAACAAATAAAACAAACATGGAGTGTTATAGTAAATTTGATTTAATTACAAAATGTGCAATCATTAAAAAACACGATTTACATGTTTTTTTTTAATTATTACAATTAGATAAAGTCACAGTTTTGCAACAACGTTATTAATAATAAAGACAAAATTCACACGAAACGTCATCGGATTACAAAAAAACAGGGTGTATCGTAAAAGGGCACGACAGAAGTGAAACTTATGTATTACAGGGAAACGTTTTAATTAAAAAATACAACAAAAAACCAACGTGACGCGGTGTTCCAACGCGGACACCCGTGTTAATACTAATATAATATACTAAACTTTTCTTCACATATAAAGATTGCCGATAGGAATTTCAAAGCCCTCCCGTAAGATGTATTACGTCAATAATAAAATTGTTATACGTGTCCGTACATAATATTAAAATTTTGTCAAATTTAGTTTTCTACATATATGACATTAAGGAAACAAGATAATTACTTTCTCATCAAAACTATGCCACATAATTGAGAAGATTAAACAGTTTACTAGATAAATCAAATGAATCTGGAGAAATCGAAGAAAACGTGAATTTTACCCTCGCTTTATAAAACCCCCAAGTAATAATCCCATGAATGAATAGTGTTGCCAATTATTTACACTCAAGTTCCATTTAATTTTGTCCAATAACCTAATGGTGCGAGTTTCCGAAAGCACGATAATAACCGTATAAAAATTGCAACTGCCTCTGTGTATTTTATCTATAAATAACAGGAAAATTCCAACTAATGAATAGTGTTAATGATACAATGACTACTTGTTTACGTCATCGATAATTTTAGTAACAAACGCATATTGTTACCAAATGTCTAATTTTAGTAACAAACGCATATTGTTACCAAAAGTCTAATTTTAGTAACAAACGCATATTATTACCAAAAGTCTAATCACTACATACACAACTTTTTTCAAAATAAATACTCAATATTACTAACTACATCATCATCTTCTAACCCTTCTCCCACGTAAATAGAGTCGGCACAACATGTTTTCCTTTTCCACTCTCCACTGTCAGATCTCATCTCAGTATTCGCACCTTTTATACACAGCATTTTTCACACAATCCATCCACCCCTTTCTCGGTCTTCCTCTACTCCTATATCCGTCCATTATAAACTTAAAACTTTTCTTGTTATATGATTTCCATCTCTTCTCATAATATGCCCGCACTATGCTAACCTATTACTCCTCAACTTCGCTGTCACTGGTGCTTATAAACAAACTTCTTCTGATATACTCATTCTTAATCTTATCCATTCTGGTTAGACGAGACGACCATCTGAAACTTCACATCTCTGCCAATGTAATCTTTCCTCATCTGTCTCTTTCGTAGTCTAGCATACAGCATGACTGGTCTTATAATAGTTTTATACACCTTCCCCTTGAGTTTCAATGGCATTCGTGGGTCACAAACTACCCCAGACACCTGCCGTCAATTCATCCACCCTGCATTTATCCTATTCCTCACGTCCTCGTCTATCCCACCGTCATTTTGGATCAGTGAACCGAGATACCGGAAATGGGAGCAAGCTGGTAAGGATATACACCATTTAAGACTATATGAAAAAAACTGGATGTACCACCAAAGTCTCAAAACGAATGTTCATTTTCTGTTCTATCCATCTTCAAATCAACATTCTCGAATTTTACCAGCCTATTCTCAATGTCACTACGATCTTTTAAAAAACGATGTGTTACAATCCAAAACAAGAACCTCATGCATTTAAGGGTTAAATGTCATAATTAGAAAAGAGCCTTAAATACAAATTTATTCCTAAAATACAACAAAGTTTCGACGATTTTTTCTAGAAAATTCTACATATATAAACACGTTGTATATTATATTTATATAAAGCAGAGAAAAATCGATGTATTCTAATGAAGTCATAAGACGATACTTTAAAATAATGTACTACAGAATTGTACATATTAAATATACCTACAGAAAAGTCTGTACTGCTGTACTTTCTAAGTATAACATATAGTAACCGTTTCTATATTATTTCATTAAAAAAAGAGTTATTCGCTACACTATTACGACCAAAAACAGTGTTAATCCTTATACTTTTAAATATGTTAATGTTCTATGATAATATAATTTATTAAATACGGCTATTTGATACTAAGCGTACGAAACATCAACAAGAGACCACAAAATTATCTATAACATTATTGTAGAGCTAAAAAAATCGTACAACCTAAGAAAATTATCTAGATAATTCTAGACTTCCCAAGAAATATCCGTACGAACCCATAGAAAGAGATAGTACGGCGCCGTGACTCGTCACGAAAGAGAACTATGCTAAATACATATATAGTTATAATTCATTACTTCGAGAACATTCCTCGACATTTGCATTTAAGGTATGCTATTATAAAACGTACATCAGCTATTTTATCAACGAAGTTTCCAGACCTCCGACTTCAGAATGTTGTTTGTGCATGATGAGAATTAATGGACCGATTCAGATACAATTTTCAAGTTATCGTAGCACTGAACCTATGAATAAATCTACAATTCTGTAATCGTACCGATAAGGGACAAGCAATAATATTTAAATTTATAACTAAAAGATATCTCACTACTCATTTACCCAGTACGTCTAATTTCCGTGGAACATTAAAATTATTTTTATTCGAACTGAAGCCGCGTGCTTACGTTAGTTATAAACAACGGGATGCAAATATCCATTTGACTCGTAATCTATTCAGTTTTAATAAGCCGACTAGAGTTTTATTGTAACGTGACAAGAGTTCAATATGTTTACAGTGTTTTAGACACTGAAGAACTTAAAAGGCATAGATTAAACTGAAATTATAAACTCCAGTATAATGAATATTGAATGAATCAGTTAAAAAAATAAATGAGGTATAGAAATCCTCGCCTCGTGGAGTCTCCAGACCCCCCAACCAGGATGCCGTGCAGCCAAGAGTTGGAATAGCCCCAGAAGCATCCAAATCAAGTTTCCATCGATATAATTTTGTATTTATCTTAGCAAAGTTCCGACCTGGGAGGCGCGTACTCTTCAGGGTATGTATGGGAAGATCTGCGTCACCCTTCCTATCGCCCTGCGGGGAACAGACAGACATGTTATTATAGAATTTAAAATACACAAATCGTATTATCGATATTCGATGACTCAGGATGCGTGGGAATTAGTTCTACAGTGGTGGTAGAGAATTATCTAAAGCTGACCTTACCACCTAACGAGTCAACTTTTTGTCAATAAACAACTCATGTGTGTATCTCGGGAGCAGTACTCGAGAGCTAGTCATATTTCTAATAGGACCTTTAGGCAAAATCGTCACTTAACATGTCATGTCATGAAACTGTCTACATAGTCTTACCTTCACCCCTGCCTGCAAGCATCTCGGCAGCTGGTTATATAACTAAAATAGAGACAATGTGACTGGTTTGTCACTACGTACATGACATTTTAGTGGTATACAGAGTATGCGAAGCAGTGAGGATAGTGGAAGAGATCCATCTCGAGAGACGCTGTTGTTCGCGAGGATGCGCTGAGATCGGGCTAGATAGTGAGCTGTATGGGGGTGTAGGGATTCGAGGGTAATGGAAGAAGACCTGGTCCCGAGGCCGGCGGTGAAGAGCAGGCGGCGTCCGGGCACGAGGTACTCGGGGCAGCGTACGAACCGGAACACGCAGGCGGCGCGCGACCCGGCTCGAAGGACGCTGTTGTTTGCGAGAATACCCTGGCAACACCACATATATCATTGTTAATCTACTTCATTCCCCTATCAAACATTCCTCTTCAATTTAAAAGTCTGTGAAAAGCCTATAATATAAGATTTATTGCAAAAAAAATATATCGTGAAATTAACTGTGAAAATCTTAGAACATAATATTAACTGCAAAATATCCTACATTGTCAAATTAACTTCGGACATCCAAGAATATAAGATTAACTTCGAAAATCTCATATTATGAAATACAACACGATATAATCAGTTGTACGCGGAGTTTTCTTTATGAAGAAGCTGAGACTGGATGAAATGGAGCTAGATGGTGAGTGTACCTCTATGATGGCGGTCTGGCGCACGTTACCGACGTGCACGCTGCACTGGAACCCGGGGTGGATCGCAGTCGAGTGTCTCTGCAGGTGCACCGAGGCCTGCAAGCCGATAGCGTTAATATAACACCATCTCTCTACACTTTATCTGTTTCCAAACTACCGAATATTATAGACATTCTTTTACGTGATACAAAACCACATCCAGCCTGTAAGCTAGCTTCTCCTCGTGACTTTGTCTGAACGTTTCTCGATATTCAAAATTAAAGGTGGAGAATTGGATGCGCAACGCACCATCTAGTGATGAGTTACAACAAATTGGACGGCGGAAAAATATTCCACTTTCAAACACATCGCAATCGACCCGTATAAAAATCGATGTGCTCCAGAGACACCTAATGCCGAATTAAGGTAAAATAGTAATTGCATACGTTAATCTTAGATACTACCGGTTCGATTCGATTTGAAAAGTTCTTTTCGCGTTGGATAACCCCTTTATAAAAGAATGTTCTAGAATACCTTTTTAGGTGTGAGCCCGGTTGGGTTACTTAATAAAAGTTCTACTTCAGACAGTATTGTTTATATCGCTACTTTACAATAATTCACCAACTAATTAATACATTGCTTATATCTACAACACACATCTTATTACATATTGTGTACGTACGTTTATCTACGTGGTTACAACCATATTGTCGAACCTTATTGTGGTACGGGAAAATGATGAGTGACAAGTGACACCTACTGAATTTCTACAGAGGCTACAAAACATTTATTAAATTAAAAACAAACAGTGTACAATTCACACGCAGTACACGTGAAACCTTCAAAACATATAAAATATTCATATACACAATACATGTCAACAATATATCGCGCTGGTAATGACACCTCTCTCTTTCGTAATACACACAAATACAAACATACACCTACAATGCTCGGATCAGAACAACTGCTATCAAGAATACTATACAACGAAGAGACCGCGAATATAAAAAAAAAAACACTGTACAATATATTCTATCTCATTCTCTCGCATTTTAAATGCTATACATCTATATGTTTGCCTTTTTCTAATGTCGCTTTTTCGTTTCAATGAATTGCAAATCACTACAGACCTACAGAAGTTTTCTCTTCAAGATATATTGCTCAATTTCAACCGAAAGTCCCGTGGAACATAAACGAGGCCGCGTGAATGAGTAAGTCAATAATTAAATATACCAAAGACTGAGCATTTCTCCTCTCACCTGGAAATAGATGCACCCTCGAGGATCGTTCGGATCTTCCAGGTAAACATTATCATCGCAGAGGCATTCCTCACCAGGCTCCGTGTCCGAGTCTCCGTTGTACACGTTCATCGCGACCTTCTCCATGTTCTTCACTAGCACTTCTTCCGCCGCGGCTATATCATGCAGCAAGTTGTTGCATTTCACCCTCTCCTTCCCAATATCGTCCAACTTTGGCGACAGCTTGCTGGATTTATCATTTACCTAATAAAACAGTATGAAAAAAGAATAAAAAAACATATATCACAACTTGTACAAAAATAATGGACAATTTCTGGACCCTGTAAAAATATCTGGGACAAACTAGAATTTTCTCTAAAAATCAAGCATAAACTCAAATTAATAGATAATAATGGAAGGAACTCATGGATGCACGGAACACGTTAAAATTAAAATTTTATCGCTATGAATATAATGGGATACTAGAAAGTTCCACCCCTTGTATTTAATACGTATATAAGAGAGTAACGGAGACAAACCAATATTTATGCCTACTATGCCGGTCTGGCCAACGACGCCATTGCTGGGTTAATTTATCGGACTGTAAAAATGTGAGACATTGTGGATTACAACACAAAAATAATAATGAAATCGCCATAAAGTTTGTAATCTCAACAACAGTTCCACAGTTTGTTTAATAATATAAATTAAAAAAAATTAGTAATAACATGTTAAGCATAAATGTAATGTATTGCTAAGCGCAATTCTCGAGAGCAGCTAAATCGATTTCGCTAATTGCTTTTTTAGAATATTCCTTGAAGTAAGAGAATGGTTCTTACGTAGAGAAAAAATTAAGAAATTGCCTGAAAAAGTTTAAAACCAACACTTTTCTATACTCCTATACAAACGATTCTTAATAATACTCAAAAGTCAATTTGAACTTTAATACCATACCATAAAGTTTAAGTGTCAGTGGAGAGGTTCCGGGAAGGCAAAACAATTGGGTGACCTTAGTATCGTATAAATATTAATGTTAATATTTGTCAATATTTACACGATGGTGACATTTATTATTATATTGCGTCCCGAATAGCAGCATAACTATTAAAAAAATTTTTTGAAGAATCGACTGTTAGGGGATACGAAGTTCCCCTGGTCAGCTAGTTTTATTTATTTTTTTTTAAATACATGTATATCTGTGCCGATTTCCGATCCTTGCAGTGCTCGTTGGCCAATCCGCGGCCGGGAAAATTACGTAGCGCGAGTCAATCAATAAGGGCGTTGATTTATTAAACGTGATTGGTTTGGAAGTGCAAGTGCGGTCGACGATGACATTACCATTACGTAATAGTTAACACAAGTGTCTGTTAGACAAATTCGGAAAAATCTGAGATAAAGTTATGTTGTAATGAACAATATACATTTACTAATTGAAATTGGTGACACTATCGGCTGACGGTGAAGGAAAATATCATGAGGAAATTTGAACCTGAAATATGTTACGATACGTCGAATAAATATAGACTTGTAGATATCTCTGAGTTTGAAATCGACAATACACTGTGGGCTGGTGTGGCATGGCGGTGCAGGAGTGAGTAGTACCTGCGCGCGGTTGCAGCAGACGCGGGGCCGGCAGGCGGCGGGCGCGCGGGGAGGGGCAGGTGTGGGCGGGGCGAGCAGCACCATGCCGGGGCGGGGGGCGGGCGCGCCGGCGGCCACGCCCACGGAGCAGCAGTGACCTGCGCGCGCGCCGCGCACCGGCACGCGGTTGCGGTACACGCTGCGCACGCGTACGCTCGCGAACGACCCGTCCTCCAGTGGACCTGCAACCCCTCCAGTTGATTCACATACCCAAGTAATTGCATTAAAGTACGTTAACACGTTTCGGGCCACGTGTACCATCGATGATACACGAAGTTACATTTATTTAATACGCTATAAACAAACATTTTATAACAAATGTACAATTCTGTAACATACATTTCCAAATTTTTCCAAATTAAATAAATATCTTATAAAGACCTTTAAAGATTACAAACGCAGACAAAGTCGCGGGCGCCTGCTAGTACCTACATAAAAACAATTACCAAAATAGATCTATAGTTATTTGTTACTAGTTAGACGAGCTTACTGAATAATCTACCACTATGTTATGGATTCTTCGCGAAACTTACCCATGATCAAATCATCCCCCTCGTGGAGCTTTCCCTTTGCGAGTAAACCCCCGACCACGGGTCCGCTCGAGTCACCCATGTGGAAGATCTCATCGATCTGGAACTCGCATGTTTCCTGGGGGCGCGACACGGAAACGTTATTCAAACACGTCAAATTAATAAAATGATATAACATAAGCGAACTCGATACAAATAATCGAATAAAGACTAATCGACTGTTAAAAATAACCGGTTCGGACTTTGTCGAATCGTTCGAGTAATGACGTGCACCTTCTAGAGTTTTCCACCCTTATTAATCTGAATCGTTCAGTAACGACTGTGCTTTCCGATCTTGTCTTTTTTAAGGAAATTACCGGTAATGTGTATACATTTAAATTGTACGACAAACGCCTAAGCCTGTTTACGTTTGCAGCGTCTCAAAAATAGCCAAATTCATTGTTACTTATTTAATGAATGGCCTTTAAACTGCACCCGAAAACTTCGCCTTCGACTTCATTAGCAGACATATATTTTTCTCTACTGTATATACTTATAACATACACATATTATACGTATTATAGAAGGATGCCACCAAATAATAAACCAAGAGAGATATTCCAACCCTCAAGAGAGTTATAATGTTTGAGTTTCTCTTGAAATTGACTAATAACTCCAGGCAATAATTATAATTTCGCAGGCCTTAACCATTTAAATCACATGAAATACCTTCATAACACTACCTAGAAATGTTATACAATTACAGTCTCTATGTGTACCACAGCTGGGCAAAACTTTCTACTTCGAGGAATCAACTAACTTAATCATCTCTTCAGCCCACATCATTGTATTACACGAAGAGAAATTAACAGTTACCAATACATTTTTCCCACATATAGTGGTACTACAAAATAACCCCAAGAAGGGTTGACGTGAGGCGCACGCGGTCAATCGTAAAAATTAAGCCAAATCATACATCACAAACTTGTTGTACCGGCCCTAATTAGGTGGGATAAGGATAAGGAGATAGATGATGATATATTTTATGCGAAAACCTTCGAGAAGAAATTCTCTAAATAAAACCGTATCAAAATCCGTTAGTTTAGAAGAAATAAGTTAAGAGAGATTCGGATGGGACAAGAGGTATTAGGACGGTTACTCACATCCTCGGGCTGATGCTGTACCGCCTCCGGGGGTGGCTGCAGCGCCAGCAGGTACGCATGCAGGGAGCTCAGGCCTACGCCCCTCACGCAGCTCACCGGGAACACCGGCACCGGGTCCGTGACCACACTGAGGACACCGACCCCGATACACTTGTACAACTAGCCTTCAACTAAACTGCCCACACACATATACACCAACTGATCTCGAAACCCAATAAATAACGACTCACTGTGACAGCTTTATTGTCACGTTTATTTTTTTTAATTTTGACCACAATGACATCTGACGTTAATGGACTATGTAGTCTAAGACGGTAAACACGCTAAACCTAGACTGACTCTGAATAGGTGCTTGGCGATAGATTTTCGAATTAAGGCTGGTAGCTAACCAGCCGGACTTAAAAAGTTCCATTAAAATATTTTTCTCCACCAATAGCTTGGACTCAGTCGCAAGGATTCGAACCTACATCTTTCGTGGCGAAGTCCAAATTCCCTATCAACTACCAAGTAGCTAAGAGTTGTTGTTCCACAGCAGTTGCTCCCTTCTTGGAAACTGACAGTAGAAGTTTCTAGTGTCTGGTTTATCGTGGACAAGGGACAGTTTAATAGCTTACTAACAATCGGAATCCAATAGACCTTCTGATATATGACATTCCATAGACCATAATCTTAACAAGGACATAGCTTTGATCTTCCCTGAAAGCCACGATTAAATTCATACTCTCTTTTTTTACTTTAATTTTAAACTTACTATATAGCCCCTATAGAAAAACGCAATAAATGTCTAAAACTGGAAACTACATCCAGATTAGTTCAGCACTTTCAGATGTTACACCTTCAAAGAAACAAGCATGAAAAAAACTATTATATCAATCGGTTTAGCTGTTTCTAATTATATGACAGACATATAATTATTACCCTTTTATTATATATACGTGTATTTAAACAGTCACTTACTCGTCTTCCTTCCTCAGATCGTCTTGTTCGATGGTATCCAGGATCAGTTTCTGCGGAGCGACGCTGTTCCTCGCGTGGTTTTCGTCCTTTATCAGGACCGGTTCCTAGAATGTTCCATTGTGAAACAATGAATTTTAGGCATATTAGACCAAGACTCACTAATTGGAATTAATCGCAATTCGATTCGACTCCAAGAGAAAACAGGTTAAAGCTAACGGTAGAGATAATTGATAAACAGAAAAGGCAAAACCAAAGGGACATGATCCTTTTTCAATTATCACTGAAATTTCTAATAGTTTCTAGTTTAAAGTCTATCACCAACTACTTAAATAAAGCGTTGCGATAACAGAACTTGAAAACTAAGCTCGCTTTTCACTTTGGTCTTCGAAAGTAAAGTAACAAAAAATAATTTATTCATGTTCTCCACGACTCGTGACATCAAACACACAGGAGATAAAACTAGTCACCTTGTTAGCAGTTTCCAGTAGACCTGCTAGCCTAGCGATGAGAGGCTGCACCGCACCGGGAGCCAGCTCACACTTGGTGATCACTACGAAAAACTGCATATCGAGGGCCAGGAGTAGGCTGATGTGTTCCTCCGTGATTTTCGTAATGCCCGCGGTAGCCGATATCTGAGGAAGTTCATCGTCCAGAGAATCCAAGGTTTCGAAAACGCCAAGCCTTTCAAGATTTAGATCCTTACCAACAGCATCCCATAGTGTGGTGAGTAACCGGTGAGACCGTGTAGTGTAGTCCTCTGGTACTTGGTGTGACCGGCCAGGTCGAGGAAGGAGACCAGCTTCGCGCTCCTCTCCCCTATCCTTTCAGCTGTCATCAGTTCTGAACAGCCGTAGTTGACTACATTCCCCTGGTCATAAGTATTCCGTTATTACCAAAAGAGCTGAACACATATGACGTATGGGTGCAGATCCTTACCAGCATGCTTGGTTACTAGGCATACACCGGACACGGCTAAGCATGCCATTAAAACGAGTATTACATCTGGTTTATGGTGGTCGCGATTTATTCGAGCATATGTCCTAGAAAGGATCTACCCTACCAACTATGTTACTTAACCCCTGGACTGTCCAAAACCATAAAGATTTAAGTTGCATACAAACGAATGTAAACGTCATGAGGCACAGGTCAACAGCCTATTAGTAACATAAGCTTAAAAATATAACAAATGATACATTGTAAAATTAAATTTTTTTATGTAAAATATATTGTCTGCGCCGCTTTATCATGGACGCTGTAGTAGCTGACCAATCCGCGCCCTGGAATCCTACGTGGCGCGGGTCAGCCAGTGAAGGCGCGGATTGGTCGGGCGTGATTGGTCGAGGGTGCAAGCAGCGCGGCGCGGACGATGACGGCACCATCATTATACATACGACGAACATTGAGAAGACGCTACCAGTTACAATAAAAAACGTTTTGTAAACAAATACTACTCAAACCAAATAAAGTTATGTTTATAACGAACATATATTTTAAATTAGTTTTTCATTTTACGATTTTGTTTTTAGAAATAGATAGAGTCAAGGCAAGCTACTATACGACATTTTTATACTTGGGTTTTAGCGTGTGATCAAAATCTCATCTGATGTTACATGACGTTGTGGTCTGAAATGGTAAATTTGCGTGACCTGATGAAGGACTGGCCCTCAAGTGCAACAACTGATAGAATTCACCAAAAGGTACTTGGCGACACATTCGCAATTTAAGGGCGGTAGCTAGACAGGTAGGTTTAAACCACCATGCTATGGTTTCATCACGATATTCTCCTTCACCAAAAGCTCCGGTTCAATTGATACTTTAATTACAGTGTTGCCGTTTTACAAAATCTACCGACCTGGGCATCGAACCCGAGGATCTCGTGGCTGAGTGACGATGTCCTCCCGCTCTTCACTTCGTGGAGATGCCTAAACATGTTCAGACGGGCGCTCCCTCTCCCGTTGTCCAGTTCCCCTGATAGAGATACCTTAATAAATATACAAAACGCCTAAGGATATCTAGACTATGAAATTACTCAGGTTCCGTTCTATGTTCATCTGCAAACTACATTCAAATCGATTCAGTAATATTCAAATGGGTCGCGATCAAACCCACAAACAAATGTTCTAGAAATTATTTTAATACATTTTATCCATTTAGTCAGTTTCATCATTCTAGTAAGCAATACAGACAGGAAATCTTTGCGATTTCTTTATATATATATATAAGAAGACGCCCGTAAGTTCGTCCGCATAAAATTATGACATAAAACTATAAGCACATATATTATAAACATCGGGGGAAAAGTCAGTTCACTCCATATTGGTGATTTTTTTGCCGAAATCAATCAAAAATTCATTTGAGTGACAAAAAAATGTAGACTTCGAGAAAAATAGGATTTTTGAGGATTTTTCTCGGAAATACGAAAATGATCATAGATTTAATTTTAAATATTTTTTTCTGATATACAATTTATTTTATATTTTTTTAAATATACTCATAACTTTTTTTGACTTGGGGTGAAAAACAAATCTTGAATTATGTTTTGAGGCACGGATTAAAAGCGGTCAATTTGACATGGAACGCCAATATGCATTGATTAAAACATATTGTTACAACTATAACTATAACTATAAATAATAAAATTAAATTTCCTGGATCTTACGAGTTACAATAATGAGGGTTTTACTAAATGTATGGTGGTAGAGCAGGGCAAATGCATTCTCTCATTTATTATTTACCTTGTGTGAGGACCCCTATGAGGGTGGACTTGCCGGCCTCGTTAGCTCCCATCACCGCGACACGAAGCTCAACACTCTGCTGCGGGTCTGCCAGCTACAATAAACAACGTATTCGAAACTTCCAGAACTAATCACATCTTCACATCTTTCTAGAAGTTCCTATAAAGTCCGTAGAGTTGATACGGAACAATAACTCCTCACGTACTCATTCAATACTTCACATGACTCGGACACCCATGGATGTTACGTACACATGTAAATTGTCCGATACTGTTCACACTAATACAATTTTAAGCAAGAGTGAGCGAGATAACTATACTGAGATGACTATATAGTTTTATTTCCAAATAATATGACATGAAATTGTAAATAAAAAGGGAGTTAAAATTATGTACATACAATATTTTATAGGGTAACCGTATCTAATTCTTTCAAACTTAATGTTTACCATGAAAATAAGATTACCAGTACCATAGGCATAAAGCATTCCCTTCTTCTTGTTTAAATACTAAACATGTTATTCTCTACGAATTTGTGAAATCATTACATGACGTGCCAATTAATGTGTGTTTACCCTATTAGAAGTATTATTAGGTACCACCGAAATTAAAGGAAATTAATTGGGGCTATTTTATTTATACTGCGTTGATATTGTAATAGCGGATTAAACATTTTCCATTACCTAAATGTCTAATATTACAAGTTAAGGTAAAAGCCGTATAGCTGGTACCTAGTCTTTTTTCAGCGAACAACAGCCTTCCTAATTGCCGGAGGTCAATCTTATTTAATTAAAAATATTTTGATTTCTAGTTATATATCTACTACATATACCAAAGAATATTTTATGATAAATGAAATATCATTTTACAAAAAAATGTCTTGTAATTATTGTCTTTAATTATTCCTCCTATAATTCTATGTATAATAAGTCTTAATCTTAGTCGTAGGACTGGATGACGTCACACTAACGCAACAACACAATTTTTTCCCGATATAAGTATGTCAAAGCGTAACTGTTAGAGCAATGGTTCGGAAGGTGTGACGTCACGCACCATAATCAGTGTTCCTTTTCACGTGACGAGAATTAATTAATGATTTGTTTAATTATGAAGATGTAAATACAGTAATCTTTTGTATACATAATTATATATATTTCTTGGTAATATGTCTGTAGTACATTAAAAACCAATAATTACATTTCCCTCTCTAGTTTGTAATGTACAAAAATTGAGTATCATATATTATATCTCAGTTTTTGTACATTACAAACTAGAGAGATAAATGTAATTATTTGTGTTTAGTGTATGTATACAAAAGATGTGAATACTAAGATGATATTTGACAGGATAGAATGCAAGAGAAAAACATACTCTGCCGACTCTACTTAGGTGAGATAAGGGTAAAAAGATGATGATGATTACTATTATAGATGACATCTTCATTAAACATAAGGTGAGATTGTAGTGAGACGATAAATCCTACATGTATGTTGTTGTATGTATATAGTTTTGATTAATGTTTGTCTGTGAAGATTGAAAGGGCTGACCTTCCTGATGTAGACCTCGGCGACGGCGCGGTGCGGACCGACCCTGCGCGCCGTGACGTGCGTGAGGGTGGCAGAGAGAGCGCGGGCCATGGCTCGCAGCGCGCACAGCGACCCGCGCAACTGGCGCGGCCGGAGCCCCACCAGCGCGCCGCAGTCCCTCACGCCCACCACGTACACGCAGCTCCCGCCGCCCGACCGCAGCCGCCACTTCAGCTGAACCACCAAAACCTCGTCACAAAACCGATTACAACCATGTCCATACCATCACCACACGTACACTACCAGGACCTCTCGTCCAAAGAGAAATAGAAAAGAGCATCTTGCAACGCTCAAGGGGCAATTATAAAAGTGTGACGTCAATCATACATTTACATCCTCTTTGTCATTTAATCGATCAGTCACTCAATGGTCGCGGACGGTCCGGTTCCAGAGGAGTTTCCCCAACGAAAGTTCCGATTGTGAAACCATCTTCCTGCTATGGTCTTTTTAAGGAATTATTACATCTAGAGGAAAGTGAACAAGATATTAACGGGTCGGCAACGCGCATATGAAACCTCCAGTGTTGTATAAAAAAAGAAACAAATTAAACTAAAAAGTAGATACAGTAATAATCTACTGGCCATAATAACGTATATATTTAGCTATGTGAACGCTCCGAGTTCAGTTTATTTTCAGCGAGTTCAATATATTGGTAGCGAGTTTAGTTCATCTGTAACAAGTTCGGTTTATTGATAGCGAGTTCAGTTCATTTGCTGTTTTAAGTTGAGATTACGGTTATAAACTGAAACTATAAAGCATAAATAAAAACTTACTTGTGTGACTAGATGCTGAAACCTCCTCTCGCACAAAGAGACCAGCTGGAGCTTGTACTCGACGTTCCCGAACCTCGGCTCAGGTGGAAGGCTTCCATACGCCTCTTCAGCAGAATCCTCCAGATCTGATAGCCTGTCATTAACATTCTAATTATGATGAATCTATACATTGAGCAGACTAATAGTCCATTCGGTGGATATCTCACACTCGTCGATATAGGCATTCACAATTCGACTTTTCACATTCACTATCGGTAACAAATCATCAATAATCAGCATATAATGAAGTCGTAAACATATTTTTCAGACTTTGATATGGCTATCGCTGGCCAAACTTTATGAGATGAATTATAATTGTATATCTTAATAGGCCTACAGAATGTCGCAAATGTTATAAGACTATCTTGTAAGGATAACTCGCAGTAGCCATTTTATCTTTCATGGAATATTAAAAATAAAACTACTTGCCCAGCAAATTTGACCAATGCAATATTAATCTTTATACAATTGAATATACTACTTACATTTCTACTTTCGTTACCTAATGTGGCCCAAAATAGCCCTTATGGAATCTGATTTTAATAAATATCTTGGAAGATATAACAAATTTTTTTTTTTTTTTTTATATTATATGGGGCAAACGAACAGGTGGGTCACCTGATGATAAGTGATCACCACCGTCCATAGACACTAGCAACACCAGGGGAGTCGCAAGTGCGTTGCCGGCCTTTTAAATATGTGAGCCTCCGGCGCTCTCACTGACCGAACGAAACGCAACAGTGCAACCACTGTTACTTCACGTCGGTTTTCTGTGAGAGAGTGGTACTACCCCGGGCGAGCCGACCCGTTCATGCTGAAACCAGTAATAGCTTGAGCGTAGCTCTACCACCTACAAAAGCGCAATAGTAAGAAAAAACATTGGTTGTCTCTAAAGTCGGCTAACGAACAATAATTTTACGTGATAATGCACAAGAAAACATTGATGAAAAATTATGCGTAACAAACCGAACGTTTGGGCCGATCACGCCTCTATATCGCTTGTTTCACCCTCTCGCTTGCATGCTCGGCTCAGACGGAACGTGATAATGAGTCATGCTTTTTCGTGTGTCCAGCCGGCGTTCCTCGATTTTTAAGACGTTATCACGTCAAAATGTTTGTATTAACTAATTCTTAACTTTGATGAACAGTAAATGTCAAAATATCAAACCGTTTGAATACTTGTGCAATAAGGATGTTGAAATGTAATTGATAATTTGCTTGATTCAATTTTGAGTTTTAGACCGCTAGGCAGAAATATTGGCCACAGATAGTAATGAAGCTGTCAGACTTTCACTAAAAGTTAAGTGTAACACAAGTAGCCGCAAATCTTTTCCATGTCTGTGATAATTAAAATCCAGTTACCCAAAAGTTTCCTACCAAACATGCAATAAGGAAATAAATACCTAACGAGGCAGTAGAGCACTTTCCTACGGATTACTATACGATATCATTGTAATTTGTAGTCATGTACAACCAATTTCAAAAGGACCACAGGATACGGTAATGTATATCACTTCTGAGGAGTGACTCGGAACAGCTCATCTAACAGGCGGTGCTTCCAAAGTCATTTCTTACACAGTTCCTACACTAAGGCGACCACAACACACGCGTTAATGATGACACTCTCAATGCAGCAAATGGTCATTGAAACGAACGCGATACTAAAATATACTCACGTATCATCAACGAAGTCATCACAATCGTCTGAACTGTAGAAGACCTCGTTCTCAAAATCGACAGCGTTGAAGTCACCGGACAGATACATGTCGTCTTTCAGATTCACTTTCTCCAGTTTATCGATGACATTGTAAACCGTACGATCGTCGTAATACTCTCCGGGGTCTTTCCGCTTGGTCTTCTTGAAATCGCTCGTGAGATCGTTTACGTTCTTCCCGACGTTTCCGTCGGACAGCTTCGGTTTCGATCTGTGATTGTTCAGATTCTTTGGACTGTTTTCATTGTCGGCGTTACACCAGCCCTGGTTTGGAACGTCTTTCGGTGGTGAGATCCTGTTCTTTCTTCTACGTGATTTTCTGCCCGATGATCGACGCTTGTTCTTTTTGTCTTCTGCTTTGTTATCTGTTAACATTTGACTAGTATACTATCTCGATTTACCAGGTGTCATGCTCGCAATAAGTAGAATCTTCAAATTGGGATATAGTAATTTTGTGACATGCTTAAAGATGCCGCCTTCAGAGGTCAGATAATAATACTCACTAACACGCAGGGTGGTGGTAAAGTGTTTGCACCCGACTGAATTCTCTTTTGCATAATGTCGTGTTTTGAGATCTGCCAACGGGTAGAGTATTGAAAACACCGATTCACGTCCAACCTCCGACGTTGGAGGAAGTTGGTTGGTTTGGTGCGGTCAATACTTGACGACAGTGACATTTACTTTTGTATTTTTTTTTTAATTAAAATGTTTCTCTGTAATACAATAGTTTCATTTCTGTCATGTGTCTTTACGACATACCCTATTTTTGGGTTTCATTTTTTTAACACAATACAAACCAATATAGATCATAGGCTGTTGTTATTATTTTAGCGAGTAAACAATATTTCCACTGCACATATTAAAGTGATTAAACTCGACATAAGAAAGCTCTTATAGGCATTTAGGTTGTGTAATAAAATTTATAGTAACTAATGGAAAGTACCACTTACCGTCATCTTTCCTGTTGATTTCTATGTAGTTCTCTATGTAGCTAACGTCCTTTACCAGCAGTTCTGTACTGAGTTCCGGTTCGCACAGGAACGACGACTCCTCCGGGAGCGTCTCATTCTTTCCATTCGTTTTACGACCTCTCCTCCTGCCTAAATAATGAACACTAATGGTAAGTTATTAGCCAACCTCATTAGTCACTAATAGGTCGTAACTTTAAGAAGCCTATTGCGTGTTACGTTTGAAAAATAGCAGCCTCATTAATTTTCATATAAGCCAAATTTATCCAGCTTACGTTTGGGAAATACTTTCTAATACAGACATAAACATTGTAATTATGTACGATGTACAATCAATGCACATAAACTGTACAGTACTTTTAGTTGTTTCTGAAATAAAACACGACTTTACTATTAAATTATAAAGTATCATAACGAACGTATATGTATAAGAGTATACATTACGTCATACTGTATTAAGTGCATTTTTAAGTGAATTATGTGAGGGTTTCGAAAATCTGATCCGCAACCGTTTTGTGTGATGAAAAGTGGTGAGCGTAAACACCGTGTCGGATGTATTATGGAAAACACCGGTTCTCGTCCGATCATCGAAGTTAAGCAACATATCGGGCACGGTCAATACTCGGATAGGCGACAGCGCGACGTTGGCTTATTGTTTTGTTGTAGTTTTTATAAAGAAGTTTCTTTCGTATCGGCATAAGCACACACACACACACTTTTTTCTACGCATACTAAATCGGTCGTCTCTTTGACTTCATTCAAAATTATATTCTACATCTGATAATAATATTATCTGTCGCAGCTATTCTCATGTTTTCTTCAAGTTACGACTTCTAAGCCAAGTCAAGATATTAGAGTCAAATTTTACAATACAAATAAATGTAAATGTGTTAGATTTACTTTCAAATTCTTTTACTTAACAATACATACTTGCACTTAGAAACGATGATGGATCAGTTGTTAGCGTATTCGGACACCAAGTTTAACTGAGCCGTAGCTTTCGGTGAAGGAAAGCATCGTGATTGAAACCATAATTTAGTAGTAGGGCTTATTCTAATCCCAGCACCTCAAGTCTGCTATCACTCTCAAGTTGAAAATCTATCGCCAAGAACGTATCATGTTCCCCAGCACATGCACTTTCAATCTATTCCCTCTAGGTTGAGCGTGTTTACCATCTTGGACCATATCTTCATACAACATCAGGTGAGATGGTGTTCAAACGCAAAAAATTAGGAAGAATGAAAAATATTTGTATGTTAAATATTATTTTGTTTATTTGCCATTCAATTATTTTAAAGTGAAGACTTTTTTTACATCGCCTCAAAGTTTTTCGTCCATCTATCGCATGTCGCATTACAGTCGGCCGCGGAGTAGGGGTACAGTGCAAGGCGCTCGGCGAAGCACCCAAGGCCAATATGACGGCGTCCAATGCTTAATCTCCAAATGATTCAATTATATGAATAAATATTGAGCATAAACAATTTAATTATGCGATTTTAATACCCTAAATCGAATGATTTTCCGAAAATTTTCAGTTAAATACCTACGATCCGAAAAAAAAATTCACTTGCATCGCAGTTTCATAAAACTACATAATTATTGTTTGTTAGTGTGTATTAGTAAGTAACAATTCAATAAATACATTTATCCTCGCCCATAAACATCAGCGCATATAAAAGGTTTTTATTTTTTTAATTTTATCACACCTTAATGACACTATTTCTTGAAATATTAGTGCTTTCAAGATAGTAAAGGTGATAGATAGATACCTTTTGTTTTACAATTATAACTAGATACCTTCACACATTCATTCATCCCTTCTGAAAAGATTCATTCTACACCACACACACACACACACACACGCACACATATTAGGAAATGAATTATTTTGCGAAAAATAACTCTCAAATCATAAGGACAAACCTTTCGGTGGCTCGTTTTTCTTCTTGACGCTGTCCTGTTCTGCTTTTTGCTTCTTATTGTTCGGCTTGTATTGTATACCGTCCGCCGGATCGAACAGACTGAAGAACGAATCCATTTTTCTGTAATAGACAGAGAAATTGATCGATTGAAAGCGTTGATTGCTCAGACATAGCTATGTTTACGAGGCACTTTATTGAACCCTATACCCTTGTGCTATAATTTGTTATGGCTACTACATTTTTGAATTACTTATTCATAAGTATAGAATACGTCCATATTCGCTCCTGATTGATATATTATATGGCCGAAGAAGTTAATACCTTAAGGCCAGAAAGACACGCTCTCAATAGCAGCTGCCACCAGTCTTAGTCAATCTTTGGCCGCTTTGAATACAGCCGTACGTTCGGGTTTGCGCGTAATATAGTCAAAAGTTTAATACAAACTAGCGTTAAAATATTATTATAGGAATTAAAAATTGCCATTTATTTATCGTTAAGTTATCTCGATGTTATACATGTAATATAATACATATTCTATACCTAAATTTATATTCTGTGCATTAATTAGCGCCTCTAGCGATACATAGTTCAATTAATACCTGATGTATGTATAGTGCGGTGCTGCACAAGCTTTAATTTTTATTTCTAATGATCAAAAATTAACTCAACGTGTTTGTTTTAGAAATAGACAAACATTTTTACATTTAAAGTAAGAAAAGTATTTAAAAAAAAACAATCAAATTATTTAACAATTTACAAAGATTTAATAAATAGAATAAAATTAATCTATTTTAATTGAATAATACAATATTAAAGCACGACTTTGATGTGTACTTCTAAAAAGTTGCCAATAGAAAAGAAAAAGAATTCATTATTACATTACAGCGCCGTCCATTGATATATTCCATAAACAAAGTTTTAAATATGACATTACTTCCAAATACACATAAAAAGGTGTAACGAATTTTAAGACGATAATTAAGCAGGCGGGTTATACAAAAACTCTCACACCATGCTATGGTTTCATCAGGATGTTCGTTCGCCATCACCAAAATCAAAGTAAGACCATTTTAGGACATGAACCTAATTGTTCGACGTGTCCGAACACACTGCCATTAAGCGACCACCGCTTCAAAAGTACATATTGCACTTCTGAAGATATTTTACTGGTGACCTATAATGGAGTCCCAGTAGCTGCACTTGCAAATGACCCAGTACCCCCAGATTTATGATTATACCAGCTCCCCCGCCCCGGATTCCGAACGGGTATGACGGCATGATTTAAACACTAGAAACTGTGAGAAACTGGTCGTCCCATGTTTCCGACTCGGTTTTTTTGGGTAATAATGTTAGGTTTTTTATAACAAAGTCCCAAAGTATATTACCGATTTGCCGGACTGTAAGTTTAAGCGTCATGTCAAGCGAATTTTGGTGTCAAGGGCGCAGAGTGGATCAATATGTGAACATGGTGATGTTTGGAATTGACTCCTCTTTCTGCATCCACTTACAACGATTGTAACGTGAAATGTATTTTAAATATATATCTATACTAGCTGACCCGGCGAACTTCATAACACCTAACAGTCGATTTTTTAATACTTATTCTGCTATTCGGGACCATCGTATAAATATTGACATTCATATTTTTACGATACTAACGTCACTCAATTGTTTTGCCTTCCCGGAACCTGTCCACTAACACTTAAACTTTATAGTATAGTATTAAAGTTCAAATTGACTTTTAAGTATTATTACGAATAATTTGTATGGGAGTATTAATTTGTTTTTTTTTTTCGAACTGAACACACTGTCAGCCTGGCAAGGCCTCCACAGTTTCACCGGATTTCCAAGGGGAGCGCTTATGGCACTCACCCGATATTATATGGGCAACCAGCACAAGGGCGAACGGCGCGCCTCGGCTTGGGCTGTCACCGAATATCCCGAGTCTAACTAAGCTTGGGCTAACTACTATTTCATACATATATAAATTCGTGAAACATACACGTGTACCAAGCAGGTATATTTCACGAACTCATACATGTATCTTGAATCTGACTACTTTTTTTTTTTTTTTTTTTATGTGGGAAGAAATCCTTCATTGGACACCCACAGCCCTGGGGAGCTGTGGGGTGTCAGACTCCTACTGACTAAAAAAACCCACAAGATACCGTCTGCCGCGCTATGGAGTGGCACGGGATCGAACAAGCAAGCACCATGCCACCCCGGCGACAAGGCCCAGCGCGAACGCCCTGACCGCGACGGTACCCAAGGAATCTCGGTTTCGTACAGCCTGAGGGGCTTTAGATACTTAGGTTGCGGACGATTTACGGGGTCGAAAAATATCGCGGCGCTTTTTTCGGGATTAACCTCTATTCGCCATTGATGATACCATTCACCGAGTGTGACGATGGCTTTATTGATGCGATTTCTAAGAAAGTCCGGCCGCCAACCGGAAGCGTAGATAACTGTATCGTCAGCATAGCAACCTAACTCGATCCCCGGGGACCGAGGTAAGTCACTGATGAACAGGTTGAAGAGAGAGGGCGCAAGAATAGACCCTTGCGGCACACCTGAGCGTATCGGGTGGGGCGGGGACAGCTCACCTTCCACTCTATAGCGGAAAGTCCTATCAGTGAGATAATCGCGGATTATATGTACTAAGCTATCGGGTATGGTATGGGAGTATAGAAAAGTGTCGTTCTAAGACTTATCCAGGTAATTTTTTTTATTTTTCTCTCTGTAAGATCCATCCTGGTACTTCAAGGAATATTCTAAAACAAGAATTAGCGAAATCGGTTCAGCTGTTCTCGAGATTTGCGCTTATTCAGCGATTTATTTTTATATTATAAGAATATGTTAAAAAAGATAAACCCGATCGAGTTTCTTGCCGGTTGTTCTCGATGACAGGATTGTTTTCCGAGCCGGTAGTAATTGTGACGTTCATAATCGCCTCCTTAGAGCCTAAATTGAATAAAGTATATTTTGATTTTATACTAACAAAAAAAAAGGCAACTGAACGTCAATATACCTTTTCTGTCAATATTCATCTTACTGTCTTCTGTCTCACTCACTTCTTTACATGGACATTTTTGAACCCAATTTTTTCACTGACCGTACGATTTTTCGAAAATTATCTTTACGGAGTTAGGGTAAAGTGAAAAGCACTCGACAGAGCAACCAACGTCAATATGACGACCCCATATCTAAATTCAAAAGTTACACTTGCATCATGGTTCCATAAAACCACATATTTTTCTATACACATTTGTTCGGCACAAAGCGCTCATTTTATATTTAACGAAGACGCTGATAAAGCTTTACGATTAGGTGTTGAAAATGCACGATTTGAACGAATGTTACAGATTTAAATATAACTAACAAAAAACCTAAGCGATACAACCGATTTATCACAAGATATGATTATATATCGGGTCATTGACACGGCAATGGCATGTTTAAAAACAAATATGACGTCACACTCGTAGACGCGGCGCCATTTTGAAATTACAAATATAAACGGCTATTTTACCATTAATATTAGCTTCTCACAGCCGTCACCGCAGCTTGGCGCGCGACCTTTATTAAATTATAGTTTATTTATAAATATGATTAAGACTTCCTTTTATTTATTTTTTTATTGTCATTTTTCATTACCACCTAAGCTCTACTACACTTCTGTTCTATTTTATCATTATTGCTTAGTTTAGATATTGATTTCAAAAGCCATATATCTATCTGCCAATACAAATTTTGTTAAAAATAGTTTATTTTATTGATGAAAGCGTTACTTTGCGCAAATCCGTCATTAAACATTAGAGTGGACGTTACTTTTGGCTCTCACTTTCAAGCGGGCTGCATTTGGGTTAATCGACTTTTTTTTCTAAATTATATATATATATACCTTCCGGAAGAAATGAACTAAACTATAGTGAAAACCGTATCAACATGAGTTATGTTTGTAGTCCGGTGCAACTGTAGCAGCCTTAACAAGCCAACAGTGTAATTAGTTCGAAAAAAAAACATGGGTTGTGTAACACAAAACACGAAAAAAGCGACTTTGTTTTGTTACAATATAAATAGACGTATTGATAATAAGGATTACTATTAACAATGTTACTAGACACAGCCCATGACTTCCTATGCATTACTTAACCTATAAAAAGTCGAATGACATATCTTCCCTTTATCAGAATATTGCATTATTATATCACTAGCTGTATACTGTAGTTTCAATCGAAGTTTAGAGACGTGCTGATTTTAAAATTTGTTTATTTAGAATATTAATAATAATAATATTCGGAACGATAGACCCAACACTCTAGATTTTTACGTCCAAATCACTTCTCTAATTTACCGCACGGACGGTCCGATTGCTTCTATTATCAGTGGAACAATAAAAGTTATAATAGACAAGCTTTAGAATGTCATTTTTTATGTTTACCTATCCACGAACTATTAACTTTTTAATACTTTTACAATTGAACACATCATAATAACTCCCAATTTTTATCTAAATATATAACAAAAAAATTGAATGAGATATTCAAACTAACATTTAATTGCTTCCAATGTGCACGTTTCTCACCGATCACGCGCATCTGTGAGTCACCACGCTGCCATATCTGTCTCTAGGAGTTTATTCCTGATATTGGATTTTACATTTCAAATTTTTACAGCAGTATAAAAAATCTTTGTAATCTTTGTAAATATCCAAAGATTTTAAAGATACTGTAATGTTGGGGTCACAATACTCTATTTTTCGGGCTATGTACAGGGCCGCGATACTGACAAGATTGAAATAAGATGGTCTAGTCTATTTTCAACTGCCTGTGCAAATCTAAAAACCCGGCAGTATTAATTTTAGAGTCCGAAATTGAAACTTGGCAGCTGTGTTGACATGAGATATGTATGGGATTTTTGGCAATGCACGTACACCCAGCTTGATAGACAAAGAATGATATTTTGAACAAAATTTCACCTGAATATAATGTTTCAGAATCATTGACACATTATACTTGATAGTACCTGCTGGCAGTTGCTTTAATATGTCACAATTTTCCGCAACATTTGCAATTAAAATCACTTGAAATTATAGCCAGAGCGACAATCCAATGACGTATTTAAAAAAGAATAATTTAATAAAACTTTAATTGAATTATTTCAAACAATGAAGAGAAAATATTGAGCACCTGTAAATTAGGAATAACATTTACATTGGTAACATTGTGTTTTTATTGGATTCACAATATTTGTGTGCTGGGTCAATTGTTTTGAGATGTCTGACACATAAGACTCGAGTGTATTTTTCCTTATGGCAGCTGTTGAAAAGCATGATGATATGGTAAATAATATAGAGATTCTGCTTGAATAGTCCTTCACTCCCACTTCCAATGGATATAAAATATAAATTAATCATTAAGGATTTCCAGTTAGTTCATATTCGCCCCTACATATATTCTTACTCAATATTAAATTATGTTTTATGTACTTACTATTATCTTTTACTACCTGATACCAGGCTGTGCTTTAAATAAACTTTTAATACAATAAAAAATTGCAAAGGGTCAATAAAAACCTAAAAATAAGTACTCTAGAACAATCTATAAAAAACTCCACATATAATGGTCATAGACCTATGCCAATATGTTCAGTAGTTTTGGCTGGATTAAGCCTCAAAATATATTCATATTGACAGAATACAATCAATTCAGATTTTTTTAAGCTATCATACAGGTAAAATTACTATCTTAGAAATTTTCATTTTCTCCCTTTACATGAACATAAATTAATAGTCAATCTATATTTTCTTATAAATATATTAAGTGGAGCTGTTAACTGTTGTAAATGTGTGAATAGCATATATTTGTCTACTCCCACTGCTTCTCTCAGAATTCCAGAGCAGAGAATTTCTCTATGTGTCACTGGTTAAACTACTTATTGTGCTAATAATTATATTATAAGAGAGTGTATGCACTCAATAAAATTTTGATATATTTCATACCACCACTTTAATAAACTAACATCTTCATTCTTTCTTTATATTTCCACTCTTCTTCCCTAAATAATTTTCTTCTATTTGTTAAGCCCTCAACTGATTTTTTAAAAGCCAGATCTCAAAATGGCAGATTGTGTTTTTAATTTTTACTTTAATTTCACAACATCTTACATTGTAAATATCATAGTTCAGTAAAAAGAAGTTCATAGAAATTAAAAAATTATTTAAAAATACATTTTACATAAAAATTATAATTTTACAATAAATAATTTGTTACTTTTCAAACATTTGTAATAAGTCAGGTGTTTTTAAGCATATGCTGACAACACTCTTTTGACCTGTGCCTCATGAGGTCTACGTTAGTTAGTATGGAAATTAAAACTTTATGGTTTTGGACAGTCTAGGGGTTGAAACTTGTAAATGGTTATTAATATTACTTACACTGTTTTCCATTATACTGAAATCATTCGAGTCTTAAAGGCTAACATTAGTACTTGTTTCCTTACATAGCATTGTATACACAACTAAATGAAATAGTGCTTTTTAAGTGTATACTAATATTAATTGACCTGGTAAGGCATTTTTCTGCCACAGACCTTAACAATTCATGAATATATTTCAATTCAGAAAATTTTAGCATTCAACCATAATTTCACCTGATGTTAGATCGTGTGGGTTGTTAAGGATAACACTTTATACCAAGAGGAGGACTGACTCGCAATCGCAGCTACCAGAGCACAACAATAGGTGCTTGGCGAGTGATTTTCATCTTTAGGGGTGGTTATTACCAAGACAATCACAGTAAAAGCCCAACCATCATATAACAAAGCTCAACCAATATTCTAGAAAGGAATATTTAAAATATATATTAAACCAGAAACTATTCAACAATGCTGAGAGACTCAAAATATGGAATTGAGATTATTGCAAAGAATATGAAATATAATGATGTTTTACAGTAGTCTAGGGTAAGAAATTGATTAAATACTTACATAAGAAAATACACCCATAATCATGTAGTTACAAAACTAATTTATATTAATTACTTTACTACTATTTTCATAAATTCCATACAATTAATTGGAATCTTTCATCGTCAATTTGGGTTTCTATTGTCTTTTTTTTTCAATGTCAATTATAATATCCAAACAATTCTTATTATAATCATTTGCTACTTACTACACATCATATAAAAACAATTTTCATCATATATTTCTTAATTGTGCAAGCTTCTATATACTTTCTTTTGAATTCTACAAAGTCAAGAGTATATGGTGGTAGGTGGTTATTATATGTATCAAAGAACTTTAGTCACATTTAAATACAATATTTTCTCATAATAATAATGATGATGGGGATGGAAATAAAATTAATTGATTACACCATTACCAAATAAGTAATTAAAAAAATACATCTACAGAAGAGATTGCAATATATATTATGAACGCGGGAAAATATTCGCGGTCAATTTGAAATCATAACACTTATTTATTATATTTAAATTTAATTAAATTGTACTCACAATAACAGCTGTTTTAAATTCCAAGGTCACATTGAGTTGTTGCCAACGCGAAGTGAGTTGTTCTTGTGAACCAACAATCGTAACAAAAACAAGGGATCGCGGCCAAATTATTAACTATGACGTAAAACTTTACAATTTTGTGCAACTGTACAAACAATAACACTTCACAGAGCTAGATATCAAAATATGAGAAAACCGTGAATACCACTGAATCAAGGCTAATCAAATATTGTAACTTGTATAACATAAACATTGTTATTGTGTCATTTCTGTTAATTTCATAATGGTCATAGGAAATTTCGTCATGAATTTTACATTTAGGAAAGTACAACAATGTTGGGAAATACCTATTCACAGTATATACAATTTTTTTAATCTATGGGTTGTATTTTGATGTTGGAGTATATTGACTTTTTATTATATTTTTAACAATGGCAATGAATTTTCATACTAATTCAACTCTGACGTTCTATAATTATGTAAGCTGGTAACTACACTGTGCTATAGGCAGAATAGGTTTTATAATAGCAATTATAAGTCTTTCAATACTTTAAAATAAAATGAAAACCAACCGACATACCGCTCACCGAAACACAAGACAACAGAGAGTTGAGTTCTGTTCGAGGGTTGGGGTCGCCCGCAGTTTGGGCAGGACGCCGGCACCTTCTTTAGGTGTTCGCATAGGTGCGTGGAGTGTGGCGCTCCGCACCTAACACATGCGATCGGGCAGTAGCAGTGGTGGGACGAGTGCTAAAACTGTTGTCACTGATGGCATTGTACCGACGCTCGTTTCCTACGTCACCCTTCGAATCTGATATTCACTAGAAGCAGCTTTTTTCATAAGTGGCCAGTGTAAGACCAGATATTCTTTTCAAGGCACAGTCAAAATCAAAAATACTTTATTCAATTTAGGCTTAGAGAAGGCGTTCATAAACGCGTTTCCCACTAAATAGTTCGCCCCCGTTAACATCTAGACACAGAGGTAAGCGAGGTGAGGTTGCACATCGTTTTTCAATACGTTGAATTTAACATTATCCGAAATAATAACATGGAACATGAATTGTGAGATGCCTCAAAAAGTCCATGGAAAGTTCTAACAAGGAAGCCAACATCTTGTTAGATCAATGAAATTGTCACGAGACACTTACTCCAGAAATGATAATTATGACATGACGTCTGACTTGGCTGCATGAGATAGATATCTGCCTTTCCTTAGAATAGAAAAAGAGAAAACAGAAAAAAAAATTACAAAACGCTATTTCAAGAAAGGTTGAAGTCATTTCAGTATATATATGTATTATCTATGGATGAAGTTGAACATTGGCGGGAATATTATTGTATTATAATTGGTATAGGTACCTAATACATTGTTTTATTTTACCTACATACATAAACAATGTCTATTCAAGTAGAAAATAATTATAAAACCACTGACAATGAAGATATATTTCAGCAAAGCACACATTATGTGCCATGTAAGATTGAAGAAGATGGACCAGCAAGAGTGAAAAAATATTTTGAACCATACATATTGGAAAAAAATGAAAAAGGTAAATTTATCATTATTGTAAAATACGAAGTTTCTGACTTCTCGTAATACTATAACCCTAAAAGTACAGGAAAATTCACAATTGGGGAAACCAATGATATTTTGGCAAAGATTCATTTAGTGTAACCTACATATACATCGATTTAAATTACAATAAATGAATGTATATTGTTATCCTAATGCATTATTATGATAGTACCTACATAAGTATTACTTTCATGTCTTTGATCAGCATTAATTTATAAATTAAAATTTTGGAGCAGGCTATGTAGACGTGCCATAGACAGTATGTAGTTTGAGGACATACTTTCAATGGAAATATCTACAAATGTGGTTATTTTATATAAAGTTTTTATGTATATAGACTGGTTTTTTGTGTATATTATAGGACACGGTAGATAAAAGTTGTTCTGCTACACATCCTGATAGCTACGCCATGAATATAATACAATGTAGTAATAATCATTTACAATGTAAAGAAATAAAAATAATGCATACAAACAGAGCTATCCAGGAGCAAATTAGTACAAAAAAATCATCAAAGTACATGATGCCCATTATGGAGAAGAATTACAAAAACACCTAAATTTTGTATATAAGTATTAGATACAAAGTTCTTGGCTTCTAATTCAACATGGGTTGTACTCTGTCACTACAATTATAGGATGAGGAGCTTGGGGCATTGCTTGGAACTTAGAACCCATGTGTAGGTTTAAGAGGCTCCTAGAGATACATAAAGAAACTTCTGCATTTCCCAGCGTTCTCCATATGCCTACCTGTATAATAAAAACTTAGTAAGGTAATTTTGTATATTCTCCAGTAAGGAACTTATGGTGGCTCTTGAGAGAATAATATCTTTTTGTAAGTTGTATATAGATTTTAGTGGTAGTTGCCTATCAACTACTTCCATTCTGTATAAGTTAATCATATTTTTTTGTTTTGAAAGATTGATTTTGAATTATGTAATGTAAAATAACATTTTATGTATTTACTAGTTTATTTGATTTGCTATATGCTAGGACATGGATTGATTGTTGGATCATGACCTATACCTGGTTAAAAAATCTTTATTGTAGCAGAATTAAGTGTATCACATTCTAAGTTGTTGTGGTTGTGTGGTCTGTCTGGTGGAATTTCAATCTGATGTCTTCAGATTAAAACACCAGCATGTACTAAGGAATATTGCATAATTTGCATACATTTACTAATTTAAATTGCTAACACTTTTGGCTGATAGTGAAGGAAAACATTGTGAGGAAACCTTAACCTGAGAAATGTTCTTGTAGTACCACCGTATGTGGAAAAATCTAAAACAGGATTTCAAAAATTTTTAAATCTCCCATACATTGTGCACTGACATGGTGATAATGCTCATAGATCTCTTCGGGAAGAGGCCTATAGCCTGTGGTGTGTATCTTACTAATTGATGTGATAATGATGTCATATATTTGGTATTGGCAGGTGTATATTCAGTCACCAAATGGGTGGTAGGGGTCTGTACCAGACCAAGTCATAACCATACACATGTTGATATTAGTATCTTGATGGTTACTGTTTTTGGATTACACTGTGACTACCATGACAGTGCAGTTTGCCCTTGTACATTAAAAAAATAGTTTTGTTCAGCAATTAGGACTCATTGTAAAAACATAAGGGATGTTGTTGATATTGTTAGAAAAAAAAAACACTCTAAAGTTAAATTGTGCCAAAAGGACAAATTAATAAGTAATTATTTTCTAAGAAGTTTGGTTCATGTTCATTTTTTTGGTTTCCTATATTTATTTTCCAAGAATTTTGGTCCATGTTAATTTTTTTGGGTTCCTATATTTGTTTTGATAGTAGTTGATAAGCAAATGTGAGGAATGTTATATTTACAATTACTTAATAAATATTTTTTACAGTTTAAATAGTCGCAATGTAAAGTAATTATAGGACAACAGTAAGATAATAATTGATGTGGCAACTTTATTTTCATATGAAATAAAAAATGTAGTAACCAGTTAGAATAGTAAATAGCTGTTTTTAAATTATTGTTTTTTTATAAGGCAACTTAAATTACCCTTCAATTCTACTATCTAATGCTTAACACTTTTGTATAAATCTTTTTTTCACTATCATTATTTTAGTGCTTACTAGTGATTATTTTTATTTATTAATATATATTTTAGCATTGAGTCCATTCACACCTGGTTTAATTCTGGCTCAAGATTCAAAATCAAAATATACTTTATACAATTTAGGCCCTAAGAAGGTGTTTATGAGCATCATAGTTAGCATTTGTATTTTTTATTGTAACACACTGAACCTAAAGGGAGATAAACTCTCAAGTTTAACGGCCAGAATATATTTGTAGGTGCTTGGGAAAATATTTACATATTGAGAGTGATAACTAGTCAGGCAAATACAGAAACCCTAACACCTCATCACAATTTCCCTCACTGTAAACTGGCTCACTGTAGGGATTTGAATCTATGTCAATTTACACGCTGTCCAATTGTAGTGCTACTGCTGAGACTTTACGTCCAGAGATCTTTAAATAGATTGTTATAAATAAAAGTAAAGCAAATAATGTAAGCTGTAAAGATTATTATTTACAGAACTAACAGCTTCATTCCGGGGTCACCCTTTAGATGGTACTAAAATGAATGTTCCAGAAGGTTACAGAGCTGTGCTCGTGACAGAAGCTAAGAGACCACTTGTCGAAGATTCTGATAGAAAATTCCAGGTAATATGCTTATATAATTTTAATAAGTAGTGGTCAAGGTTGGACCATAATAAGGTGTATAAAGAATATTTTTCATATTTAAAATTCCATATACTTTAGGATTAGTATTTCCATGTCACTATTGAAAATAAAGAGTAGCAATTTGCTCCTTCAAACAAAGTTATTAATGTATACGAAAATTCATGAGTGGACAAACTTTAAAACGGCCATCACAGCATGCCGCTATTATTTATGCTACTACTTAAACACATCTACAGTTTGGTAGCCAATCAAGTATGTATTACAAATAGTCCTATAGTTTCATCATGATGTTGTCCTTCACCAAAACTTCCGTCACATTGCGGAATATGAACATACTATTGACGTAGGGTCCCAACACATTACCACAGAGAGATCATTATTTGTTCTTCGCTTAAAAACATATTGTCGACTCCAGGTTGCTGGGGGTTTTAAAGAAATAATATATTGGAATTGGGATAAAACACCATCAAAGAACGATAACCTGTTTAAAGCGATGGATTGGATAGATGTCGCTGAAGCGGTAAGCATACGATTTTACACTAGGGATGACGATAATTCCTGAAAACAGAAGAAGATCGATTACTCAAAAATTGGTTTCTTATAAAAATCTTTTGAACATTTTTGTATACTTATACTGTATACTGTAACTTTTGTATAAAAAAGTATAACATAGTAATGGATGTTTCGTCGTCTATACTGACTGCGCCCGACGTTGCTTTGATCGGATGAATAGATAAAATCGAATCATGATCCACTGTATCGATTCGTGGTTTCTAAAAATCGATTTTTGATTAATCGGTCTCAAATCTCCATCCCTATTTTACTGGTAGTAGTTAACAGAAGTAATAATTACTAGCTTTTTTAGCTACGATTAGATGAGATAAATTTCGTAACAAATTAGCTCTTTGTTTTTATATCTTGATTTAAATTATTTATTGATTTATTTTTTTGAAAATATGTCCGTTAAAAAGTCTTAAATTATGGTGACGCTACAGTAGCAAAATGGTTCATTATTTTTAATAGGTTTATTATATAATTAAACACTTCCAAATCACTAAGTTTATTATTAAACGTTCACAAGAATTATGTATCACTCTTCAAATTTTCTCACAGAAGTTATTTTAGGTTATATTTACAAAATTATTTTGGACTAACCATACTCTTTGCCTTTGTTAGCGCCATTTTAGTGAGTTTGGTTACTGTTATTTAGTGCTTAGAGATGGACACTTTTTCAACAGGTTCCCCATATGAGATGGTTCTCTTTACCTCTACACTCCTCCATAATTTTAGAAAATTAAGTAAGTCAGCCACATAACCGTATGAGAGGATATCACAGTTTTATTTACAGTGTTTTGCAATTTTTTCTGAAATAAAATAAAACTTGTCAGTTTTGAAACCAAGAGTATAATGCTGTTTCTACTATTTCAAACAAAAGAAAAAAAAACAGCTGTAAAAATAAAAGTAGATCTTGAGCCCAGCGTGGGGCAAGATAGTCTATATCTATACAAAGTTTAACATTGAAGTGTTTGTTTGTAATGTCAAAATAACAGCTTTTTACTAAATGGATATGAAAGTAGAACCGGTATGTATATCAAATAACCAATTTTTTTAATTTTTGTATGTCTCTATATTTGTTCTGGCTAATCTCTGAAACGGTTGAACCGAATTTCACGAGACTTTGATTGGGAGATAGCTGGTGTTATAAGGAATAATTTAAACGATACTTATTGAGAGAAAAAAAAACAGGATGTGTCGTAAAGACACACGACAGAAGTGAAACTTTAGTATTTAGTATAACGTCAATCGGTGTTCCCACGTGGACAGCCATCCAAGTACTGACCGCGCCCGATGTTGCTTAATTTCGGTGAACGAACTAGAATCGGTGTTTTTAACACTACCCGACACAGTGTTTACCCCAAATATTGTCAAAGCTAGTATAAACATGAATTATCACAATTGTTACAGATTCACGGAGAATGAATACTGATATATTATTGGGCTTATGTACTTCTATAAAACTAGAAAAGGCTGCCTCGTTGGACTGAAATGTGAATAAATAATGTAATTTCGTCAAGTAATTGATAGCTTTTAAAGTAAATGAATTCTGAACAATATTTTTAAGGGGAATATAAGTAAATTTTCAATGATTTTAAGTTCCCCATAAACTTGTATAAGTTGAGATAAGAAATCTTAACCAATTTGAACCAGAATTTGATAAACAAATATGTGATGAAATTTTGTATAAAAAACATAATAAAAATGGCGTTATTAATTTCAATAAAGGTTTTAAATTTAAAGATTTTTTATTGTTTTTGTAAACATACATTTATGATATCTTCCTCATATCCTTTGCTAGGCAATGTAAGAAGACATGGTGGGTACCGTTCCCTGGACTTGTCTACATAGTACTATTTGTTTTTGTTTCACATGCGTTCCGAAAACATTCATAAAAATACAAAGATATCATCAAAGTTAGCGTTCCATTTTTAGTGTTAGCTGGTAGCGAGCAGTGAGACATGTCACAATCAAAGTTAACACATCTAAGTATTTTTTCATACAGAACGTTTTTAAATTACCCGTTTTACTAGATGGCGCTACTCTATATTTTATTGTTATTAAATTTTATATTGTCATTTTGATATTTGTTCGAGGTAACTTCAGAATCGTCTGATTTTTACTCATGGATAGGTAATATATTTTACGAGAGCGTTGTTTATTTATCACCTTTGCCTATTGCACACAATTTGCTCTTTATTCCAATACAATCATTCTTATAGAGTAGTGAACTCCAGTGGCGCGCTGGATCCGACGTGCACAATTTCTTTGCTGTAGTTTTTGGAAATATTCACATTTCATCATCACCGATGAGTTTGATGTTGAATACGGCACATCATCGGTTCGTATACAATGATATAAAATAAATCTGGTGAGATAAGATATCGAGACGCACGTCTCCAAGCAAAGCCATACTGCAAAGAGTTCAAATATGTTATAGACGTACCTATTGATATTTTTACGTGATAATTCTGCCATTAATGTTTATAGATTGACCTCTGGTAGATAAGTTCAGTAACAACCTTCCGGTTATTTTTGGTCGAGGATCAGTTCCTTCTGTAAGGCCGATACCTGAAACAATGTGTACGTAAATATTTGCGTTGAAACTTGCCCCAGTTCATAGAAAAATATGTGAAAATCGAATCTTTGCACTCAATTTGATTTTTAAAGTAGTCATAAAATGGGCATTTTATTGTGTAACTAACTCGCCGCATGCTTTATCGCACACATAGAGTGTTGAATTGCTTGGATCACTTTCTTTTGCCTTAGTTGTACTTATATGTTGTGTTTTAATTGAATTTCATATGCTTTGCATACCTTTACACAAAATAAAAAAGTGTCATAAGTCCTGGTTCAACTGTAGGTCTTATGTTTTCTCCAATAGATTTAAATTGCTTATTAAATTTCGGAGCCTTTTTTAAAATTATTGTTTAAATAAAATAATTAATTAAGTATTATATATTCTAAATATATATAAAATATATTAATATGTATTAATTAAGTTTAATTGAACAACATTTATATAATTTCTTTAATTTTTCCATTTAATCGGCAATGTCCATCCGATTAATCGATTTCTGCGAGGGTTACCACACCCAAAAAAACATTATTTCCTAGCAAGAATGATTGGGATTCAGACGTTCTACTTCGTAATTAATTGACATTCCAAAGACACTATCTACCCGTATAACAAAATATATTAGAGTTCGTCCATTAGTTTGCCTGTGATTTATGGATAAAGGTTATATTCGATTGAATTGTTGAATTATTTCGTAGGTGGTAGAGCTACGTTGAAGCTATTACTGGTTTCAGCATGTATGGGTCGGCTCGCACGGGATAGTACCACCGTCTCGCAGAAAGCCGACGTGAAGTAACAGTGGTTGCACTGTTGCGTTTCGTTCGGTCAGTGAGAGCGCCGGAGGCCCACATAGTTAAAAAGCCGGCAACGCACTTGCGACTCCCCTGGTGTTGCTAGTGTCTATGGACGGCGGTGATCATTTACCATCAGGTGACCGACCTGTTCGTTTGCCCCCTATATTATAAAAAAAAAATATATAGATGTTGTAAATTTGTACATTACTTACTCACTTGAGGATGCACTATACTCGAGCAGAGGAGAATCTGAAGTCATAGATTAAAATAAATGTCACTCGATGTTAAATTAATGCTAACGGAAAAAGTATTTATGTTATACATTCAGGCACATTTCCTTTTAAACTCAATTGAATGATTCTTTGAATAAATCTTTTTTATACAGGATTTAGTGTATCACCACATTCTCGCCTGATGTGAAATGATAAGGTAGTCAAAGGTAGTAGATACGCTAAACTTAGTGAAAGACTCGCTTTCAAGTGCAGCTACCAAAGTACACCTATACGAGCATGGTGACAGGTTTTCTAATTGAGCGTGGTAGCTAGTCTGGCCAGCCTAGAAAAAGCTTTACCACCATGTTGTACTTTCGTAACAATGTTTTCTCATATGTAAGATGCTGTCGCTATTGCAATGCACTATTTGTACTTGTATATATTGCAGTAAATTCATATGATAGCCGAGTCCGCGACTGCACAAGACTTTTTTAAAAGGTAATGTAATTCAGACTGAACATTAAATTTTCACTCGTATTTTATTATTTCTAAAATTATTATTAATAGTTTTTATGGTATATAAATGATTGAATTGCCTAACTTCATGTGTACAGTCTCATTAAAAGCTGTAAAGTTCAATTCATTCTAGCAATTCTTACGCTCTGTCAATTGTGAAATGACAAGTAATTCGAATCTATAAAATTTATTTGAACAAAATTGAATAGAAATAAAAACTGCCTTCAATTTCTAAAATATTATTGGTAAATTTTATAGCGTATTCATTTTTGAATACAAAATAAATATTGAAAACGGTTAAGAAGAAACAAATATGAATTATTTAAATTGATTATTTCTAAAAGTACTATTACTACCAATTTTTGCAGCGTATGAATAGAGTAATGTCATTTACTTTACCTTTACAACATTTGGTGAAATTAATCAAGTTTTTGAAAATTTGGAAGGTTAAACTATCTAATAGTCGCTTTTTCCTTATTGTTCTTTTCTTCTATTTTGTGCTGTTAAATTATTTCGACCTGTTGCTTTACTTCATGTTTCTAACGTATGATGATACTTCGTGATTATTAAAATTATTGCCGATATTTTTATTGTCAATCAATTTTGGAATTAAATACCTTCTCGTCTATAAAACAACTTGAAAATCGGTTGAAAATAATAATGATTCAAGAGTATTATACACAACATTGATTACAAAGTGCACAGTGCATATACATGCCCATTCCGTGGTGTAAATTTCACGAAAATTACTTGAGGTATTGACAATATTTTTCAGTTTTTTTTTTGTTTAGATGTCTAAAACGTTTAATAATATTTCTTAACTAGAACTAGGTACCCATGTACAAAATTTCATCGAAATCTGTTAGAATTGTTTGTTTAAAAAAATGTTATATTACATTTTTCCAAAATTATTGATAGTTGTCATGCTATGCGACAGTTATTAAACGCGCTCGGAAAATAAATTGTACCATTAACTTAGAATTAGAATAAATCGCTGGCGCTTATGTTTTCGGACCGCCAACTATTCGACCAACTCCCGCGCGGCGATCGAACGTAAGAGCGGCGCTCGCGCACTCTCCCCTCCTACCCACCCAAAGCGTACCGGAGATGGGATCTATCGCGTGCGCTAATTCTTGCATTTATTATTTACATTAATTCTTGTACTTTTGTTTCTTCGTTATTAAAGTCTATTAAAAAAATCTTACTTTCTTATTAGTGCAACACGGCGAAAAGAAAATAAAACTGTACAGACAGAACTACAGATATATTAATTTATTATTATAATAAACTTTTCGTATACTACAGGCTACACACGAATTAATATAAATTAAAATCAGAGCTACTTTGTATACATTATATTTTATTACCTAAACAAAGAGATCGAATTGGATGCCGTAAAGAATTAATCATTTTAATTACAATAATGGAATTATTTCATACGATTTATATTACTATTTATTTTGTATCTCCCGTTCCAATTTTCAAGTTTGAGATGTCCTATAAAAGCGTCATTATTATTTAAATATAAATGTTAAATTAACAATATTCGCCATTTTTGAAGTGAAAACTTCTCGAGGAGTTTTGAACACTTTTTTTGTTGAAAAAAAAAAACATGGAACTCGTGTCATCATCACCGCACGCTTCCCATGAGCTATATGTATACTGTGTATATATGTACATAGATATTCCTCCGTGCGTTATTTTTTATCTGTAGATCACAGACTAAAAACCATAACAGTATTTTTGCTGTCATCTAGTGAATATTCATTGTATCACTTTTAGATCACCTCGGTTCTATCAACATTTTCAGTTTTAAAGTACATACAATCATAAATACAATATTGTAAAAAAAAAATAGTTAGGCCGCTTTGGTTCTCAGGGACTCAATTAATTTTAAGATTAAAAAAAGAACAATTATTCCATTGTTTTGAGATTTCACTTCTGTCGGTAGTCCTTATGACTGCCTCTTGTGTTAATTTATATTTAAAAAAATTTTACTTATTAGTTACTGAATGATGATTTCACTAAAATATTGTAATGTAATGTACTGTTTGTACATGTATTTTAAGTATAACCTTACAATTTGTACCGTGTAAACTCCACACCATTGTTTACCGTAACATAACCTGTCCAAGGAATATACTTATGTATGATTTAAAAAAAATCCTGTAAATTCGCCTTAGTAATTTCAGAGTTATATTCACAAATATCGACAGACAAACAGTCGGAGAAATCTTACCTTAAATAATACATAAGGAAAAGGAAGGCGAAAACAAAAATGCAAATGTAACTTACCCCTAACAGGACGGGTATGACGTACATTTTGAGTTTTAATAACGTATTTCCAAATACATGTATCTGATGCTTACCACGAAGTTCTTCGCTTTTATATGCAATATGAACAAAGATACAAGTTGGATATTATTTATACAACTGCATTAAATAAAAGTCTCATTAAAGCGATGACATATATTAACTTGTTTGGGTAAACAACAGCAAATGATTATATCGATATAATAGTTACACTCGTGGCTTCGTTTCGTCGTAGAGAAAAAAAACGTCAGTTACTATATACTCTATTACTATTTTGGACCTGTAATGCTTTATGGATCAGAATGCTGCGCTACAAAGGAGAGATAAAATATTATTACATCTGGCAGAGACGCGAATGTTAGGATGAATGATACATTAGGAATTAAGTATCAATCAAGAAGCTTGACACAGAAATTGAGGAGTAGTAAGACGAATTTGGGTATAGAATAAGGGTGAAGAAAGTGTGAAGATGGTGAAGATTATGTGTCTAAAGGGCGTGAATACTGTGAAGACAGTTGAATGTTGATATTGTTTAACAGTAGTCAAACCTGTGCGAAGTTGTTATATGATACTACAACCACCATACCTTAGTTTTTTTTTTCCTTTGTAACGTGGAGAAAAAAACTCCACGATGATCCGCACGCCGCATTACGGGAGTGACGCGGAGTAGCGTGAACAAGCTCCGCTTCACCCCCGCCGGCAGGCAACCCTTGCCACACCCCGATTGAGGCAGCCCGGTTCTGGGACTGCCTCCCAGTCTGCCGAACCATAGTGGAAATTCAGGTCGCCCACCCCTTCCCCCCTGGCTCGATTGGCAGTAGAAAAGAAACTTCTCCACCACCGTTTTACAATACTCTGTTTTTTTTTTTTTTTTACATATACCACACCTATGTTAACACAAACGAGCAGTACTCATCTGTAGGTAGGTACTCCACGTAAAAGTAATCAGTCAAGAATACGCACACGCACAAAGGCATATTCAAATCAGTCTTTAATATTTACGAAATTTTATGGCTTTTGGACTTTTGTCTGAAAGATTGCAATTTTTTTGAAGTTTTTTTCCACATAATTACAGTCTGCAGTGGCTATTTAATGCCCGTTGTCCTTGAAGCCTCACTACCTCATCCTATGGAAAACTGTATGGGATGCGCTTATACATAGTTGCTGTTTATTTTGAAAATTCTTTACTCAAACTTCGATATCATGTTCTAGAAAGATACATGATTCTTTTATTCATAACCAAATACTAACAAAAGAATTGCCTAATATATTTCTCTTTTAATTTTCAGGCTCTTGCAAGAATCATGTACAATAATTCTTGTCTGACTGTGCTACTACTGCATTACAAGTATAGTCCAGTCTATATACTTACCTAATATTTGAAGCTTCACTCAATGCTTGGTAATTTTCTTTATATTCTAATACACACAATAATTTAATGTCTGAAAGGTAAATTGTGTACTATACTCTGTGTTTACACAGATGACATTCTTCAGAAGAAAAACATGTAGATATATCATATTGTATGTAAATGATTAACATATATACATTATACATATTATTAATTTAAAGATGGCGTTATAAAGTCTTATAATCCTCCTTCTTTTTGCTCTTGTTCCACGTAAACAGAGTTAGTAGTGCTCTTTCTGTATGTTTGCAAGATAGGGTTTAATGCGCTATAATATATCGCCCGCCTAATAGAAATTCTGCATTGAACAATTCTTAAATGTTCTGCAGAATATCAGTTAATGTCTATAAATATTTTTTCTAATGGTTATGTTACGAATATATTTTTTTTATTTTACTATTAAACTTTGATTTCCGGACTGCATTGTTCTACTGTTTGGTTAAGTGTAAATGTTTAGTAGTAAGTGGATTACTTTTTTGAGATGAGATATGGTGATATTAAAACGGTTCGTTGGGTATCGGTACCGATTGACACCGTTAGAACAATTTTCTTGCCTTAAAAATTCGAAGTAAACAGCTAATTTATTATTTTAATGTCATAGCTTCGAAGAGATATATGCCGATGATATAAACATAAGTACGTGTCTAAAGCATGGCAAGCTGTTATTTGGAGTACTACATCGTATCTCTAGAGTCAGATATATACATTTAAAGTGTAAGCTACAACTAGATGTTGTAGTACCACGCTAGGTCTTGGAGAAAAGAATCGTTAACAAAGAGGTACGGTTAAAAAGTCGATGTTGAATTTTGCTAAACCTATTTCCTTATAAATCTATTAATTACTAATTTTATACATAAAATTGCACGTGGATGTAGTCATGGGTACAGCAAGTCATATATAAAAGCGCAGTCAAAGTCGCGTGCGACTGCTAGTGGTATATATATATATATATAGTCTATTTAGTTAACTTTGAATTACAGAATCTTTAAAAATGGTTTCAATAATAAAATTTAACGTATACCTACACATATCTACACTAATTTAGGGCTCGATGTTTTCAGTCTTCAAATGGCTTATGTTTACTGTTTTTAGTTTTTTTTCTTGGAATTACGTCGATAGTTTTGTATTTGACCAAACCATAAATTCCGATTCTTCAGCATCCGTTGAGAATTTGGGTATATAATTGTATTAAAATCACATTTTATTTGTCTGAATATTCAATAAATTGCTGAAATAAACACATATATTTGTAATACGAGAAGGCGATTACATTTTATCTAATGGTAAGGTCAGTATAATCCGAAAACAACGGCAAACATTTTATGTGATTGCTCTGATGGCGGGCTATAAGTCACTTAGCACAATGGCTAATCGTGAAACATGGCAAAACAAGAGAGAGCTAGTATAATTGGTTGGACATACATGCGTGGTACACATGTATGTTTCACGAATTGATGTATATATGAAATAATAGATAGCTTAACTTAGACTCGGTATATTCAGTGACAGTCCAAGCCGAGGCGCGGCGTACGCCCTTATTCTGGTTGCCTATTATATAAAATCTGGTGAGTGCCTTAAGTGCTCCTGTTAGTGGTTCGGTGAAACTGTAGAGGCCTTGCCAGGTCAACAGTATAGTCGAAAAAAAATTGTCATCTGCGACATCGTCTGAAGCAATACGTTTGTACAAATTCCATAAGTTAATATTAATCATAAGTTTAGGTAATCTCATATAGGTAGAGATCAAAATACAAAGTCGAACACAGTATCATCGAACGAAAATTATGTGTATTTAAGTTAAATATACTATGGAAACAATCTCGCTGCAGGTGTGACAATAAAACATGTGAGCAAAGCAGAGTGTATATAGTGCACTCTCTTATACTTGTACGTGTTATGGCAACGTGTAGTGACGTACAGCGCTCGTATCGATAAGCCTCTAATTCATGAAATATTCAAATACAAATGAGTACCCTTTACATTCGCTCCCTCCGACCGCTTTATTATCAGTAGTAGAGGTACTTCAATATGAAAACATGCAAAAAATGATTTATGACGTTACTTGTAACATGAATTTGTTCAAAGTATAGAATTGATTTGCATTTAAAAGGAAAGCAAGCTTTTCACCCCTGCGGCATTGCTCACATGAACACAAAATAATTATAACGTTATATTTTTTATGCCTTTCGTGATAGGCACACGTAAATTTTTGACCACTTAATGCACATCTATGTGATATTGTGAAATATTTATTAAAGATGTATAGCAACCCTCGAAAGGTATGTTCGTCATAATAGTCACGTGAGTACTAGGCACTTAATGTACAACTGCCCTTATGATTAAATAAGATCCAGTATCTAAACGTGTCAATTTTCATAACAATCGATTACATAGTGCAGAAGTTGTTATGAATTAAGTACTTGATTATTTGATAACGGATAAACGAATTTTCTCATGTTATTTTAATTGTTTCTCTTTAAGCTCATAATAAAGAAGTAAGTTGCTCCTTCTGGTGTAATGATGAATTTAATTAACGAATTAATTTTATATAAATTATATTTGAAAAACATTCCTGGGTCTGTTTAAACTTCTTTATCTACTTGAATAAACTAATATATTTCAAGTAGTAATAAGACGTATGAAATGTACAGTTGCGTAAATAATTTGTTTCGTGTATTTATATTAATAAAAATTTTATTATGTCGGTAGTACATTTAATTTTTTTTCGAAATGTTTTCCCAAATTTGACGTTACAACATTTTTGACTGTTGTTTGTATGTCCGAATTGAATCCAATAATAACTGAACGAATTTTTATTTAATTTCTTGATGGAATTGTCAATAACAAGTTTAATATATTTTTCTTAAACATTCTTTGTATTCTTGATCCATTTTTATAAAATTTTACACAGAAATTATGTATCGTTTCGATAATTGATAGTATACCGAAACACCACAAACACTATTAATAGTAGTGTGATATATGTAATGAAACACGGATTGTAGCAGAATGACGTATGTGGACGTCATTGAATAGATATTTTTTGTTTGGTCTGTGTTCTTTCCAACCTAAGGAAAATGCAAAGGTATCTAAACCATGCAGCCAAGTCAGACCTCATTTCATAGTTTGTATTAATTTGAAACATAAAGCCATATTTTTATTAATACTGATATAAAGGCCGAAACCATGTCTGACATTTTTTCCATGTCCATTATATTCCTAAGTTAATAAGGGCTTCCTTATCTGTTTATAATTCTCTCTTTTTATAAATGAAATAGTTAATTCGTCCGTGTTCTTAATATTAAAAAATAGTCATTGTTCTTCTGTTACAGTAATATTGAAAATCTTCGATAGTAGACGACACGAAGATACAAATGAAACAATAACATTAGTGGTTCTTCAAAATTTCTGAACTTTTTTATAAATGAACATTGAAAAAATATGCTCCAAAGATTGTGTTAAAACAAAATTATAACGGGTGCAAGATGGTGATGCTATTATTCATTCTATGGAGGTGTCGATTAAATCTGTTATGACCAATTTGTAAGCGACATATTGTTGTATAAAATCGTCTACAAGCGAACTTGTCTTTGCAAAACTAAATTGCTTGAACGTGCAGATTAATTGCTCTGTACCCATCGTCCTTTCCGATGAAGAGTTTCTGTCCAATGATTCATCCGTTTGTCATATATAACTTTCTTAACCTAAACCAAATAATCAGAAACAGGAATCATTGAGAAGCTTTAGTATTGAATCCAGCCAAATAATCTACTTGTTCGTAGCCAATTACACCTACATGACACGGGGCTCAAAATAAAACTAAGTCTATACTATTACATTGACTTGAGTCTTGTATTTTTACGAATATCGTGAACAATAAAACGGATACCAGAAGAATACAATGGTTTTGCCGAAGCCTATAAAACACTCATGCTATCTATCATAAATCCAGTTTTTGCAGTCCGGGTCCGATTGTATCTTATCTCTAACATAATCTAAGGCGGCAAGAATGGCACACGCCTCTTCAGCATATGTACTTGTTAAATCTGACAATTTAAAACCAAACTTAAGACGAGTTTTTAAATCATAAATAGCCATAGTCAATTTGTCTTGAGTCTTCGCTCCATCGGTATATACCTATCTATGTTCTCGCCACTCGAAAAGTTTACTATGGGCATTCCGTTTGGTGTCCTATATGATAATAATTATTATTTTCATCTCATTACATTTGATTTCATACTCTCCATCGCAGCAAGGTAGGGTACTACTTTTGTATATATCATAATAATTAAAAAAAATCAATGTTTGATTTAAATTATCGCAAAGATAAGTTTCCGATGTAAGTTTAATTGTAATGAGCATGGAATTATTTGGAATTCTTACAAAAGTGTGAATGAATTTATATAAGGATAAAAGAAGAGTTGATAAGGGAGGTAAATTACATTCAACTTCATTATCGTCATCATCAGCCTGTAAAAAACCCACTGCAGGGCCATAGGAAGGTATGGTCATAATCACCACACCAGCCCACCATGTATTGATGAGGATTTCAAACTCGGAGAATATCTACAGTTCTATATTTTTCCCATATTTTTTTTCTTTTTTTTTTTGAACTGACCTACACTGTTGGCTTCGTCAGGCCTCTACAGTTCACCGGACTACAATTTTTTCCCCCATATACGGTGGTACTACAAGAATCTTTCTCAGGTTCAGGTTTCTTCACGATGTTTTCCTTCACCGTCAGCCGATAGTGTTACCAATTTAATTAGTAAACGTATGCCAATTCTGAAAATTCGTTGCTGCTGCGCACGGGGTTCAAACCTGCGGTCATCGAATTGTTATTCCACCGGTGAAACCACTAGACCACCAGGACTTATTCCTATTCCATTTGCATAGAATTAATGGGAGACGTACTCACTGCACCCACAACTAATCAATTTTATTCAAGAATCCGATATCAGATGCGTAACTAAGGAAAGCACATTCAAAATGACTCCCTAACTAATGATTTGTACAACACCGATAGAATTTTTGGATCACCTTTCCACTTACAGGTAGCGCCAAAGGACTGAGAATATTTGTCGCTTTCATAGCGTTAATAATAAAGTAATTGACATCTTTCGACCACGTAAAATACTCAGTGTAGGGTGCATATAATTTAATAGTTGTATACAGCATAAATAGTAAAAATTAAATTCGTTTGATATAATAAAATATACTGGTATTTTAATAAGATAAAAAATACACAGTCCACGGCAATTAGCGCATAAAATGTGCGCAGATCCGCGGGCAGTTGCTTGTATGATATATCCTTAACAAATTTATAATTATTTTAATATTCATTATATATTCATAGTGGGTATAAATGTGAATGATATCCAATAAGGTTTTAGTTTTGTAACGAAATTTGGTATTAATATTTTGCCTTCTGACGCAATCATGCGTGTCTTACTTGAGGTGAGTTCGAATTTAAGCTATTTATTTTATTCTGTTCTCCTTTTTTTTTTTAATAAATATGTTAATTTAATTTCTGCCGCTCGTCTAATTGTGAGTAAGGTAAAGTCAATTATTCACCTTCAACAAACCTTTGTGTACCTATAGTCCGATAGCCATTTCAGACAGAAAACAATGGTACTGTTTTATTTCAAAATAGTGCGCATCGACGCGAGCCAATCTGAGTATAGTCTGAGAAAAATTATGAATGAATAATTTTATTGCACTTCTGAGTTTGCACACCGAATAATAATAATAATTAATAATAATAATAATGTATTAATACATTATTAACAGGTTTTTTGTTTATGATTTCAGGTCTTTCTCACATTGAGTTTAATTTATCTGACACCTATTACTCCAGCGAGTAAGTATTTTACAAATATACGACATACACACATACGTACCAATACTATTTGTATCGTTATTAAAGTTCTCACCAATCTTTTGATCCACTGAATTCTGACAACACAAATTTAAGCATAAACAATATAGAGACAGAAACATAAGGATCAATAAATGTCAATTTTAGATTCCAATAATAATGTTTTTGGTTTTTTTTTTCTGTTAAATTCTTGACTGGTTTATGCACAAGCCCGAACTTACAGCGAACTTATGGAGCGGCAAAATAGATTGACCAGGACTGTGTACATGTCTCTAATGTTTGATGCACTAACAAAACGTAACTGATAGCAGCTGTCATACGGCACTTACTCATGAAGCATTAGTGCGGCGGCATGTTGTCTGTAAAAACGGATACGCAGGACAAGTCTGATGTCGCCGCTGTGCATTTTGAATTTTAGTAGCAACTGATTCCGTATCGGTAGACTTGAACAGGTGTTGTACCACTCCAAAGTTCGTGTGTGAATTGACCTTAATAGAACCCAAGTTTGGGCTTTGAATATTTTATATCATATCGTTTTCTCTACCCGGAGAATTTTTTTTTTGAACTGACTGCATTGTTGACCTCACATAGGCATATAATACTTTTATATTCACCAACGAAGCGAGTTAATAATGTCTAGCTGTTTATCTCTACATACATAAAATAATTGAAGTGCACTTGTATGTAATGTCAAAATAACAGTTTTGTATTGTATGAAGATGAAAGTATTTATGCTACTTATTATAAAAAAAAATATTTTATAAACTTTTATCTGTCCGTCTGTTTGTTTGTTCCGGGTAATCTCCGAAACAGATGAACCGATTTTGATAGCAATTTTATTGACAGATAGCTAGAATTAATAGGAGTGAGTAACTGTTACGAGTGCCTTTGTCCGCAGTGAAATCTCCAGAACGGTTAGACTGATTTTCATGATAGTTTTACTGGCTAATAGTTGATCTTATATGGAGTAATTTTAGTTATTTTATTTAAAAAGCTTTTACCTGTGACTTCGTTCATAGTGGACATCCGAAATGGCAGGGCCAATTTTCACGGGACTTTTACTGGCAGATAGCTGATCTTATAAGCACTAAGTTAAGCTATTTTATTTTAGACTAACTGTTACTCACAACTTTGTCCACATGGAATCTTTTTGAAAACTTTTTCTGAACATGCTGATCTCCAAACCAGTGGAGTGATAAGATATTGTACCCACCGGGTCACGCCTACTATACGCATTACGCGTGGTGATAAACCTACGGCAGTTACTCTTTCTCACGACTTCGATATAAGCTAGTATTGACATTGTAGTCGAGAGGTTTTTTTTTTAATTTGACTACGTTATTGGCCTGAAGGGCCTTCACAGTTGAACCGGATTAAAAGTCGACAGGCCTGTGAGTCGATGTAATGTCGATGTCCAGCGACTAATCGTCATTTCTTTACCTTTTAATGCTACTATTTACTCGTGCATTGTTTCAGATGTCAGAGTTCGTCGAATAATTCATAAAAGCACAACTGATCTACTTCAGATATTCGACCCCTGCGATCTGCTAAGTGCGTATCTTATTTTTAAGTTTCTAAATTTTCTGCATCATCGTTTAGTTGGCTTTGCAATGTTTTAAGGCACTGAAACACTGGAATATTTTATATATTAATTTTAATAAAAACACGAGCCATTTATCTAGATCACGGGTCCGCAACGAGAGCAATACCGACCTGGAACCTTTCATGGAAACGGTAGTTGATTCAGAGGCGACTGGGAGTTAAGACAGTCAGTAATTGTGGTTGAATAAATGAAATATAGTGTGTTACTACACGTGAAAATGTTATGTTATATTAAAATTGTCGGCCGCGTCTGTCTGTCTATGTCTGTCTGTATATTCGTGATAAACTCGAAAACTACTGAACGGATTGTAATGCGTGAAGATTAGAGAAGACACCAATAGATAGAGTAATAAATGAGGAAGGTTTAAGTATATAATTTGTTAAAGTTTTGTGTAAATTGGTTGAAATATAATGATAATTGTTGAAAGAATCGGCAAAAGTCAAGCCGTCTGAGAACTTTCGTCGAAAACGCTGTCTATTTTTTTGAGATATAAAAAAACAATGTATAGTGAGATATTACTCTTTTATAGAACTAGAAAAAAGTCTGCGATGGTATATACCTATCTTTTAATGATAGCTTACTATACCTATCTATCTACTAAAAAATGGTATGTGGTAATTGGAAGAATAATTAGACGGATACAGTATTAATCTTTGTCAAATTAAATACATTAGTTGCCTTAAGCATTTCGGGCATATAAGTATATATATATATATATTATTATCAGGGCAGAACAACGTTCGCCGGACCTGCTAGTGTAACAATATTTTAACATTTAATATAAAATAATTTGCACTTGAGAGTCAGTCTCCCTCTAGGTCTAGTGACTACCATCTTAGACCACATCATCATTTAACATCAGATGAGATTGTGGTCAAACGCTAACCTATAAAGTATTAAAAAAAATGACAACTAGGGACTAAGAAGAACATTGTCTATAATCTCTAAAAGGGATCAATTATCCACAAAACTTTGGCAATGTATGATCTAGGTAAGCTCCAGATAAAAGCCATTCGATATCCCTCAACAAATCCTAGTATTAAATCGCTATTAACCAAGGGCATTCGAGCAATTCGATTTTTTTTTTTTTATGTTATAGGGGGCAACCGAACAGGTGGGTCACCTGATGGTAAGTGATCACCGCCGTCCATAGACACAAGCAACACCAGGGGAGTCGCAGTGCGTTGCCGGCCTTTTAAATAAGTGGGCCTCCGGCGCTCTCACTGACCGAACGAAACGCAACAGTACAAGCACTGTTACTTCACGTCGGTTTTCTGTGAGAGGGTGGTACTACCCCGGTCGAGCCGACCCATTCATGCTGAAACCAGTAATAGCTTCAGCGTAGCTCTACCACCTACAATATATCGATTGCATTATAGTGGTCGTACGCGGTTAAAAATATCCAAAGTTTCCAAGAAACAACCTAAAAATAGGATCCGCAGAAACAGTAGATATATCACGTTTACATAAAATTGTGGACTCCAGCGACAAACTAATAAGTTACCCGTGATTTCTTTCAGCTGAGACTGAATTAGCAAATGCCTTATATTATGGAAAAATGCAGATGCAATACAATAGCGATAATAATATCACTACAACGGTACATAACGATACCAAATTAAAGAAACAATGCGCTGCACTAGGTATGCAATTTACATTATACACTAGTTGTATTATTTATTGTAATAAATAGTTCCTTTATAACAAAGGAGCTAATTATATGGGATACGTCAGCGAGACATGAAGAAAATACACTATAAATATAAGATTTATTAATATTAAAAGATTGCATTTAACTTATATTAATTATAAAACTAAAAGGTGTCTACAGCTCGAGGTGTGAGACGATAGTGGCTTTTAATCGGGATTCAATATATGAGATGATTCTCCCGATCACATGGTGGTGGCGATTCATCAGTTCCTCGTATTGTCGTCGCCTTGCGCTACCGGTGGCCGATATCGGCGATTGGTTATACGTAAACGTGACTACACTGCTACTTGGCTGTATCTGTGTAGTGTGACGGTGTAAAAACTCGCAAATATATTCCATGTTTAAAAATATTGAAATTGTATAAAAAAAGAATACTTTTGACATACTATATATTGCGAGATACAGTAAAAAGGATAACATCAAAATCTTCTCAGTATATATTTTAGTTGATAGGGTTTTCCTGCATTTTGAAATTAATACCGGTCAGAATAATCGTTTCGATTATTATGCATATAATTATAAAACCGCAAGAAAAAACATTGAAAAAACTACTGGTAAAGCAATTCAAATATAATCGGATTACTTTCCAAACGTGTGGACGAAAGAGCACAAATAAAAAATGGTGGAAATCTCTCTGTAGTATTTCATTATTGGTAGATCTCGATTTACTTTGGACTTGGCAGTTGTTTATTCACTTATGCTACTCCCATACCTGCATATATCAGCACGAAGTTTTGTCTATGGTCAGACTAAATGCAGATGTGGGAAGATATTATCGTTATGCGTTACGAACTATCGGATTGCGTGACGACACACGCAGCACGATAACTGGGGCCGCGGTTTCTACACACATCAAAGGAACTTGGAGACGCTAATTTCGAGTTACTATTGAAATGACATTACTATGCAGCCATTTTAACATGTCTTTTTTTTTTTATTATAGGGGGCAAACGAACAGGTGGGTCACCTGATGGTAAGTGATCACCGCCGTCCATAGACACTAGGAACACCAGGGGAGTCGCAAGTGCGTTGCCGGCCTTTTAATATATGTGGGCCTCCGGCGCTCTCACTGACCGAACGAAACGCAACAGTGCAAGCACTGTTACTTCACGTCGGCTTTCTGTGTGTCGGGTGGTACTACCCCGCGCGTCGGGCGAGCCGACCCATTCATGCTGAAACCAGTAATAGTTTCAGAGTAGCTCTACCACCTATGAGATTCCTCTGTCTTTATGAGATTGATTAAATATGACTTTGTAGCTATTTAAACATGTGCCTTTATTACATTGTAAAATAGTTTTTTTTAGACTAATTAAAAAAAAACATTAAATCTGTTTGAAACAGCACCAGCAGGAGTAAAGGAAGTCATATGTTACATAGATAAAAATGGAGATGTTACAGTATTACGTTATTATTTGAATGGGTATACATTTCCTCTCTACGAGGTAGTTCTTGGTGTGGGTAACTATCTTTGATTTTACTATATTATTTCTTTGATTTTACTATATTATTTCTTTTATAACTCGGTGAACTACGAAATACCTTATCACTGGTCTATTAAGGACTTAGCACTCGATATTGTGCGTTACTTTATTTGTTTTATTCAAGGTAAATATTCACTGCTTACTTAAGGGAGACTGCGAGAGGTATTCGATAAGTTATACGACTAACAAGTTAATATTGCCTAAAGGAAAGAGGGTCATCTTTCGTTTTTTTTTTTCAATTCTAGAGTTTCATATATATTCGTAAACATGTAAGAAGGACGCATCCAACACTTATTTTTGTCCATTTATGAGCTTCTGTTCACAAGTTATACACTTAATTTGAAAAACGAACTATACATACTTCGCTGAAGACGCAGGTTGTCTTCCGTCCACTTCACGTTTTAGTTAGATACGCTCGCTTTCCGTATGTCGGCAGATTACATGTTTACTTAGAGTAACATTGAGTTATTCAATAACTATAATTATATTGACGTTGTGAAATAATGCAGTTTGAACCATTATTTTAAGATAGAAAGATTCTAATATTTAAATGAACACAAAATTTATGTTATCCAGCGACACTAATGCTGTCCTATTGATTATTTCAGCAAACTCTGCAACGAGGCTCGCCTCCAGTTTGATAAACGATACATCTGTGAAAATGGCAATGCAACAACACCCTACATGTCATTTGATTGTAGTTTAATGAACTAAGAAAGCAGAAAATATTATTTTATTCAAATAAAGTGTTATACTAAGTTTGGTTTTTTTAAACGCTTTTTTCATTCAAATGTTCGGTATGAAACTTCGGTATGAAATGCGATCTTCACTAATATACTCGTATATAGTAATAATACACGAGGAAGGTTTAATCACATATAATTTGTCAAGGTTTTGTGTAAATTGGTTGAAATATAACGGTAATTGTTGGAAGTGTTGGAAAAAGTCAAGCCGCTCGGGAACTTTCATCAAAAACGCTGCGTAATTCTTTTGAGATAAAAACAAAAACAAAGCATAGTGAGATATTCCTCTTTTATAGATCTACAAAAAAGTCTGCGAAGGCATATACCTATCTTTTAAGGATAGCTTACTATACCCATTTATCTTCTAAAAACATGGTCACATACAATGAAGTAATTGGAAGGCTATTTACACGGATACAGTATTAATCCTTATAAATATATACAATAGTTACCTTAAGCATTTCATGCACATGAGTGTATATTTTTTATTATCAGGGCAGGACAACGACCGCCGGGCCTGCTACTTATAATAAATAAATTACTTGACCAGTAACGCTTTCCACTTCTTCTTGTTTTCAAGAGATAGAGATTTATGCATACACTCCGAACTTTAGGGGTTTTTTTTAATTGAGTTGTATCTGTTTAGACCGCGGTATCCATTCCCCATGTGAAAGTTCACTGTAACGGTACACACGGTACGGTATAAACTATCGCGACTCTCTTTTCATTTACAGCATTTCCAGTTGGTAACACGCTTTTTTTTTTATATATATTATAGGGGGCAAACGAACAGATGGGTCACCTGATGGTAAGTGATCACCACCGTCCATAGACACTAGCAACACCAGGGGAGTCGCAAGTGCGTTGCCGGCCTTTTAGTATATGTGGGCCTCCGGCGCTCTCACTGACCGAACGAATCGCAACAGTGCAAGCACTGTTACTTTACGTCGGTTTTCTGTGAGAGGGTGGTACTACCCCGGGCGAGCCGACCCATTCATGCTGAAACCAGTGATAGCTTCAGCGTAGCTCTACCACCTACAAACCTGTCACAGCGGTGACTCGCGATTGATTATAAATCCCTCAGTTGACGTCATTGTTTTTAAATTGCACTATGTTTATAATCAGACAGTCCTCACTCTATAGTGCTATATAAAAAAAAAACTTATCACAACACAAAGCGAACGTCAACGCTATTTTGATATTTTAATACTAATCTAGAAAAATCGAAATTGGTATATCCGACGTTTGTTAAACGAACACCAAAATTTTTTTAGTTATTTCTAACTGTATTATTAAATTCTTTATAAAAATACAACATAACTATTGAGATGAAATAACTTTTAGTTTAACTACTATTTTAATTTGAAACACTAAATTGGACTCGTGACTTTGTCCACGTGAATAGTGTATATTAATTGAATATTTGTCTAAAATATATTATTGTGATATTTGATTACAACGTCACTTAAATGCTGATTCGACGTGTCTTTTAACTTTGGGAAATATCAAGGGGAACCCACCCGCTCGCGAAAGCAAGAGGATAATGTGAGAGTTCCTGCTGTCAGATTTACAGCTAAAGAGTGGTAGATAGCCAGGCGAGAATAAGAAAAAGCAGTAATCAGCAGGGTATAATTACAATCAGGGCGGGACACGGTGTCCGACCATGCTATAATTGAGCCAATTATTTAAACCAGGGCTGTCCAAACTACATGGGACCCAGGGCCAACAAAAATTACTCAATACATTGGGGGGCCGCAAAATATTTATAAAAATAAAATACAAGTATAATAAGTATCATTATTTTATTATCTACTTTTTCATTAATTTGTCTTTTAAAGCCCAATAAATGAACAACGCGCGGTGTCGGGTGTACCTATTATACGTTCGGGGAATTCCCCGAGTTCTCGAGTGAATAGTGTTGTGTGCGGCATAATCGAATACATATTCAAAACATTTGAATTTCGTCGCAAGAAAAATAATTTACTCATTTAATGTATTTAAACAAAGAAGATAAAAAAGATTCTGCGGGCCGCATACGGCCCGCGGGCCGTGGTTTGGACAGCCCTGATTTAAACGATTCCTACACTCTACAAGGCAATGTTAAATTTTAAAGATTTTATACTTCACAATTTTTTTAAGACAATCGTTTTATGGATGGTATAAATTTAGCCTTCAATTATATATACATTTCTTTATTATGCGACATTAGTTGTTACATTCAAATTACTAACCAATTTTATGTAAAAATCATGTTATCTATGATATAAAAATGAATCGCTGAATGTGTTGCTAAACGCAAATCTCGAGAGCAGTTGAACCGATTTCGCTAATTCTTTTTTTAGAATATTCCTTGAAGTACGTGGATGGTTCTTACGGAGAGAATTTTTTTTAAAAATTGCCTGAAAACGTCCTAAAACAATATTTTTCTATACTCCCATACAAACGATTCGTAATAATACTTAAAACTCAATTTGAACTTTAATACCATAGCATAAAGTTTAAGTGTTAGTCGAGAGGTTCCGGGAAGGCAAAACAATTGAGTGACGTTAGAATCGTATAAATATTAATGTCAATATTTATGCGATGATCCCGAATAGCAGAATAAGTATAAAAAAAAATATTTAAAGAATCGACTGTTAGGCGGTAAGAAGTTCGCTGGGGTCATCTAGTCTATAATATAAAAATGAATCGCTGAATGTGTTGCTAAGCGCAAATCTCGAGAGCAGTTGAACCGATTTCGCTAATTCTTTTTTTAAAATATTCCTTGAAGTACGTGGATGGTTCTTACGGAGAGAAATTTTTTTTAAATTGCCTGAAAAGATCTAAAAACAACATTTTTCTATACTCCCATACAAACGATTCGTAATAATACTTAAAAGTGAATTAGAACTTTAATACCATACCATAAAGTTTAAGTGTTAGTGGAGAGGTGTTCCGGGAAGGCAAAACAATTGAGTGACGTTAGTATCGTAAAAATATGAATGTCAATATTTATACGATGGTCGCGAATAGCAGAATAAGTATTAAAAAAAATATTTAAAGAATCGACTGTTAGGCGGTACGAAGTTCGCCGGGGTCAGCTAGTATGTTAATAGAATATTATGTCATTTTGCGCACATGCATTAATTTTTGGGATAAACGGCTTTGGAGTTTATGAATCTGTTACAAGTCCTGGTACGAGTTTGATGTACGATGATATATTCCGTATATGTACGATGTACGGCCTTTTAAATTTGACTTTTATTGGCCTCACGGGCCTACACAGTTTCACTGGACTTTAAAGGTATGCGGTACATTGCATTGACTTATGTAAAGAGTCCAAGTTGTTAATAATTGTAGCCGTGGAAGGTTTACACTGGGGAGACGTTGAAAACGGCGATTGGTCTTCATATGTGGTCGTTTAAAAAGGACCTATCTTAATTGTATTGTAGTGTAATTACGTCTTATTTGCCGTAGAATATTCAAACTGACTAGTCTACTATCCTATTTCTTAGGTAAATAGACTATTAGAAAACTATAAAGGCTGCCAATAGATTGCGGTTGTCTCAGTAGCCATTGTTGTTTTTTGGATTACACAATTAGACATATTACAGTTACTTGTATCGTATTTCATTAACAAAAAAGTGGTGAAATAGGTTTATTATTCTTTTAATATATACTTGAAAATCTAATGTACGTCCGCAAAAACTTAGATAAGCTAGATTTCGTAAAGGACCGACATAATCTAAATACAAGAAATAATTACAAATTGGTCATTCCATGTTTTAGGCTCACTAGGACCGGTAACAGTTTTTTAGGTAATAGTGTTAGGTTTTATAATAAAATTCCAAAACACGTTACCGATCTGTCGGATACTAATTTCAAGCACCATGTCAAGCAGGTTTTAATATCTAAAGGCTATTACAGGGTGGATCAATATGTGAACGACGGTGACGTCTGGAAATGACGCCCTCTCTGTGCATCCACCAAAACCGAATGTAATTATTTATAACTACGTTTTAAAAATGTGAGTTATAATATGTTAATGAAAAGATAAACCAGATCGAGTTTCTTGCCGGTTCTTCTCGATGACTGGGTTGTTTTCCGAACCGGTGGTAACTTTGACGTTCATAAGCGCCATCTCAGGGCCTAAACTGAATAAAGTATTTTTGATTTGATTTGATTTCAACAGAAATCAAAGTATTTAAGAGGATCTAAAAGTTGATATCAAGACTATAGTACCAAAGAATCATACAACAGCTATGGCCAATAACTCTTTCTCTAGAATAAAACAGCAATGGATCTCCTATGGAAAGTTTTACATTTTATTATTTGGAAATATGTCGTGAAACATGTTTAGAACAGAATGGATTTAATATAGAATAATGTAGAATATATCTAGCTGATATACAAGCTTATGTGATGGCTGCATTATCGATGTTGATGATTTAATATCCCAGAAGTCGGGGAATTCCAGTAGTTTTGTAAATAATATCATAAATATCAGATCCATTGAAGTCTCCTACATTCGTTGCCAATTCGTATATGTTGTCAAGAAGAGAACCTGTACAGAATTAAAAATATTAGAGGTAATGGTTGTTTCATTTGAAGCGTACTATAATGAGCTGTAGTTTAAATTGAACAAAAGGAAATGCAGTGAAACCATAAGAAGGTGGTAGAACTTTCTCTAATATCCACCTGGATACATATAGTTCCAGAGTTAATAATCTATCAGAAATTACCTATGATTCTTGGAAACGTACATCACTTACTTGATTGTGGAAGCGCTGTCACCAACATCGTGCTCGATGCGATGAAAACCTGAAAGTACATACAATAAAGCCTAGTAGTAAGACCCTAATGCATGACTAGATCGTAATAATCATATGGTTTTAAATCTAACACTGTGTCTAGTATATTAATTCATCACGGTTCGAATGCACTTATCTTATATTCGACTGTCTAATATTTTGCCACAAAAAGCTTATGCTGATTACGTTCTATTACATCCCTGAGAAGTTAGGGATAATGCGCGCTTTGGTTGAACCTGGAGGAACTCTCGCTCCCATAGTAAATTGATTCGTTGCCTGCGTGCCGATAAATTGAAGATCTGTCAGTGGTCACTGTTATTTCGGGATTGTAAATTGCTTACTTTCAGGTACGGTGCCACTATTTTGTGGTGATACAAAAAGAAAACTCACCATAAACAAAAAGACCGTAGATGCCATTATGATTTTTGAATGTTACTAGCAAATTTAGAAATATATGCGATATTTATTGAACAGACACTAGAATTTATTATTCATTTATAGCTCTATTAATGTAATTTTCATGAAAGCTGTATATTTTTTTATGGCAAAGGGCAGCAAAGAGACAGAAGTCCCATCTTATGTTAAATGGTTATGGTCGCCTATGGACAACTGCAACACCAGCGGCATCACTGTTGTGTTGCTGACCTCGAAGAGCGTGCTTCAATCCTTTTTTGAAGGAGCCCCATGTCTTAACCCTGTGGGAACACCGCGCTTGGCAACCCATTCCTCAACGCTAGCGTGCGCATAATAAAGCTTCTAGAGAATCTTACGGCTCTTGCCGTTCTGGTGGGTTTTAGGGTATGTGTATGAGCAACCAGACAGTGGCGGGTGGCGCTAGTTTGAATAAAATAAAATAGAAAAATATAAAAAAAAATATTACTTTAAATCAGTAAACTGCATTTGTGGCTTTGTTCAGATTAAGTAATAAAACTTATCTGTAAAAGGTAGTCCCCGGAACCACTGATGGGATTTTGTAAATTCTTTCACTGGTAGTCAAGTCATGCCTGAATAACATATAGGGCTATTCCGTTCGGCTATAAAGTGGTTCTGGGCGCTGAAAACTTAGGAATGGTGTTTTTTTTGTACGATATCCAGTTGAAATATATTAAAATATCAGGATCTTGAGAACAGAGTCACCTATCAGGTTCAACTATAGCTAAGAACTATACAGGTATCATACCTATGTACTTACATAAAAAGGTACACGAATCTGTACTTACAAAATTTGATTGGGCGACGATTATTCATTACCTTTAAATTATATATCGATTTTTTTTACGACGCCATTATTTATCACATTAAATTTATAGCTACTTTTATGTAAAAATCATGCTATACTTAGAAATAATTTTGCCCGTGGCTTCGCACGTATTTCTTATTATTTGTTCCGTTAAACGATTTGGACTTTATCAATATAGGATAACGTATACACCAACAACTCGATTTGTTCCATGTTTTTTTTATATATATTTTATAGCGTTTGACCAAAACCTCATCTGATGTTCTGAGACCGGCTCTCAAGTGCAGCTGCCGGAACACATTAATAGGTGCTTGGCGGCAGATTTTCAACTTGAGGGTGGGTAGCTAGACAGGCGGACTTACAAAAAGTCCTACTACCATGCAAAGGAAGGAGTTTTTATAACAGAATTTGAAATTATGTATAACGTTTATTTAATACTAGTTTTAGACTCGACCTACTCGTCATACAGGGATCTCTTTTTTTTTCGACGAAAAGTTTCATGATAACCAGTTAAGCAGTTTAAACGTGAACGGGCAATAAACATACTCAAATTCACATTTACATTATTCATATCAAGGTCCCTATTGCTCCAAAAGGTGCCTATTACCGGTGTTTAATTACCATAATGTTCAACGCTTATTTTTTTTTAATGTGGGAGGAAATCCTTTATTGGACACCCACAGCCCTGGGGAGCTGTGGGGTGTCAGACTCTTACTGACTAAAAAAACCCACGAGATACCGTCTGCCGCGCTATGGAGTGGCACAGGATCGAACAAGCAAGCACCATGCCACCCCTGCGACAAGGCCCAGCGCGAACGGCCTGACCGCGACGACAGCCCGGTCAAGCTGCCTACCCATCTACCGAACCAATGTGCAATAGAAAGTCAGGTCCCCAGCCCCTTCCCTCCTTGGTCCGGTTTGGCAATCAAGGGGTTACCCCCTCCAACCACCACCACCTGTAACTTTTTTACGTAGTTTTCTACCACGGTGACTTTTTAACGAGGTTTTCTCTCTCTTCCTCCGCCCGAAGGCCACCCCTCTGTCACTTTTTATTGTGGTTTCCTCCCACAGGAACTTTTTAATGAGGTTTTCTCCCTCTCCCTCCGCTCGAAGGCCTCCCGTCTGTTTTTTAACGAGGTTGTCTCCTCAACACCCGTAACTTTTTAACGTGGTTTTCTCCCACGGTGACTTTTTACTGAGGTTTCCTCCCTCCCACCGCCCGAAGGCTCACCCGTCTGTTACTTTTTAACGTGGTTTTCTCCCACGGGAGTTCAACGGTTAATGCAGTAGCAAAACCCAGCGGACATCGGCTGTCATGCGTGACATACTCGTCAAGCATTGGAGCGAAAACATCTTGTGTGTGTAAAAAATAACCATTAGAACGCAAAAATCGATTCTCATCGCGTTATTTGTCTCGAAGTAGCAGCCTGATTCTTTATCGGTGGATCACAACAGGTGCTGGAGCAGTCCAAGCTACGTGGTGCATTGTATTTGCTACAGCCCAAATTGAGTATTGAACATCAACTATCGCAACGCTATTTTACCCAGAGTAGCCAGACCACCAAGCTACTACTACGGTGCGAAAGCTACAACTGGTTATACACCTTTCCTAAATTTTGCCACAATGACCGGTCTGGCGCTGCTTGCTTTTAGAAGGTCCCCGCAACCTTCATCATGTCGTCGGTCCACCTTATAGTGGGTCTGCTCACTTTGCGCTGTGCTGTTCGCGGTCGCTTAGTATTATCTGGTTTTGACAATGTAGCATGGAAAGGCCCCTGATTCCAAAAATTGAGACGAAGGCACCCGGCAGCGGTAAGTTATAATACATATGACATACGAATGGTATAAAAAGCTATCTCCATAAAAAGAAACACCTTAGGTACGCCAACTTTCACAGCGAGTGAACAAACGGTGTGCGTTCTTATCGACCTCAGATATACCAACATCCATTTAAATACAAGTTAGATAAAACGAATGAGTGATCGTGGAAAAGTTCATTAAATAATTAACTGTCAGGTAGAGGACTGAATAATAAGCGGGAAGCTACAAACAAAAATCGATGTATCTTCATTTGAAATTCCCAAATATCTCTCATGAAATAAATATGTTGATAGGAGCCGATGCGTTTTTTTAAGTATTGTTATGACTAGACTACCACTGCAGTTATGTGGAGTACCGAGAAAAGTCACCACTATTGTGATGTACATCATGTCTCTCACAGACAATACGTTATTATCACACCGGTTGTGTAAATCATAGCCGGGGTTTGCTTAGATTTTACCAAACAGATAAGGTTGTATCACTTTTTATGCTTATTTTGTCAATCTAATATTAATAGATACTGCAAAAATACTGGGACTCTCGGTAAATATCCGAAGTGGTTCTGGAGCATCAACCGTAACATAATTTATCAGAAAATACTTTTAAGTCTACTGTTAAATTAGTAGATAACAAATTTCGATTGTCGGCGCTGAATTTAAAAAAAAATATAATAGGTATTATTTAAATGTTGTAATTGAGTCTTAAACACTTTTTTGGAACTAAGACAAAGTATTATAAAATGAAGTGAATAAAATATTATTTTACACTTTTGTGGTTCCACCATCTCCTCCTATATCTTCCCCTTGAGTTTCAAGGGCATTCATGGGTCACTAGCTACCCCCGACATCTTTCACTTTTTCATTCACCCCGCATTTATCCTATTCCTCACGTCCCTATCTATGCCACCGTGGTTTTGGATCAATTAAACGAAATTCCGGGAATTTCATTCCATCACAAGTTGTAGCTCCAATTCCGGATTCGACATGGAGCTCGATACTGCAGAGACTCCTTCGATCGATAATGAGGGGTTCGAAACCGTTTTGTGCAAATGCCAACGTCCCATCCCCACCCCCGCCATCTAGTGCGTTTCTGATTCTGAATCAGGCGCGTAACACCCAGAAATGTAGATGGTGCCCGTGTGCGCGCCTCGGTCAATCAATTAAGTACGCCTATTTCATTTACGCGCTCGAAGAACCCCCTCGGCAGCGGCTCCCCCCTCCGCAGCGGCTCAAGCCGAGGTCCGATCCTCCGGAATGGAGCCCTCGAGCACGTTGCTTGCGCGACAACAGTGACACTGAATTAATTTTCAAACACTAGTTTTTGACACACAACACCGATCACCCCACACACGTGCACATACACACATGTAGGTACACATAGTGGTTGGGTTGTTTTTTTTTTATTTTGAACCCTTTTCTCGAACAGAGTTAGCTTATACTAACTTAGTAGTCAGATTCAAGATACATGTATGAGTTCCTGAAACATACATGCTTGGTACACGTGTATGTTTCACGAATTTATATATGTATGAAATAATAGTTAGCCTAAGCTTAGTTAGACTCGGGATATTCGGTAACAGTCCAAGCCGAGGCGCGCCGTGCGCCCTTGTGCTGGTTGCCTACATAAAATCGGGTGAGTGCCTTAAGCGCTCCCCTTGGTGGTCCGGTGAAACTGTGGATGCCTTGCCGGGTTGACAGTGTAGTAAGTTCGAAAAAAAAAAAAAAAAAAAAAAAAAAAAGCGCTCGAAGAAGAGCGTGTTATCCGCGCTGTCCTTAGGTGTGACTCGGTCGAGATCGCACACATGCTGTTACACATGTGCGTCTCACGAACACATACATGTATGAATAGCTAGCTTAATTTAGCTTAGACAGATCCGCGGCGTTGCATTCAAGGTAGGAACCCAAGCCGAGGTTCGGCTAGTTTCGGATCCTTGAGCTTGTTGTTACGCGGCGCAGTGCCTTAACGAGTTCGCCTTGGTAGTCCGGTGAATCTGTGAAGGCCGCTCTGGCCAACAGCGTAGTCACTTGGAAAAAATATGTTCACAATTCGCTAGCTTCATAAACTTTAGAATCAACTTTTATGAAATTAACTTTTTCATTCATAACAATACAAACACGTCAATATCTCACCATCTGATCAAACTTTCTTGTTCACATAAACATACAACATATACAGTGTATAGAATTTAAAACAAAAAGACAATTTGTGCTGCTGGAGTTGCTTCGCGCGACTGTACGTGCCAACGGATGCTGAAATCTACCGCAGGAAAATCCAGGTCAGAGCAGGACATCCCGCTTTCCACCTTCACATCTCTCCTCGTTATTGTGACGACGTAATCGCCGGAGGTAGTTTGGTTGCTTGCCTCCTTATTATTTATTTTTTTATTCATCACTTAGTATCATCTGCACATTAACTACCTGGTCGTAGAGTGTGGAGTTTTCTCCCGTAAATTCAGTGACTTCCTTGCTGACGTCTTTTCAGATCACTTCAGTATGGGGCTTGTCAAGGAGTGAGCAGTCAGTCTTAAACATGTGAATCTACAATGTTGTGAAGGCTCATAAGCTACGCTAAACGTAACGTAACGTATAATGTTATATGCATTTATTTGTCATCACGTAAGCAAAAAATAATTATAATGTATTCAAAATCACATGAGAAAACTTTCATAACAGGATAAGATAGTCGTGCTCATTTAAATCGTAGCTGTCATACACACAGTGAAATCTATATAGATGAAATGAGAAGTTTGTTGTTCTGCGAGAATCAGTCAAAAACTACTGCATATGTTACGATATTTTTTTTTTAGTTTTACTCCATAGATACGTGCTATTTATCTAAAAAAAATATATATGATGGTAACTTTATTTTAAGGTTGATTTTTATAAGCTATGTGTATTTTCTTGTCGTTCAGAAGTGGTGTAAGCAGTATGGTGCGCATTAGTAGGAAAAGGGGATGTAATCGGATAATATTATTTACGGAATTTCGTATGTAAAATTAGGTAGGCTAACAATAATTGTTAAGATAGTAGACAACGCAGGTGAAATCACGCGTATTAACTAGTGATTAATGTTACAAATACTGGTACCTATAAACGTTTTTAACACCGCTACGATACAAGAACAACTCCTAGCGAATGATGTTCAGTTAATTCTCGTAATTCTCTCTGTAAGTACGAACATTGCGAAAGCAGTCTGTAGCTACAATTACCCTTAACAGGTAACCGGTAGAGTAGGTAATGGGTGACCTCCCCATTGTTACCTATTACCTATTTTTTTTTTTTTATGTTATAGGGGGCAACCGAACAGGTGGGTCACCTGATGGTAAGTGATCACCGCCGTCCATAGACACTAGCAACACCAGGGGAGTCGCAAGTGCGTTGCCGGCCTTTTAAATATGTGGGCCTCCGGCGCTCTCACTGACCGAACGAAATGCAACAGTGCAATCATTATTACTTCACGTCGGTTTTCTGTGAGAGGATGGTACTACCCCGGACGAGCCGACCCATTCATGCTGAAACCAGTAATAGCTTCAGCGTAGCTCTACCACCTACCTAGTTTGTTGTTGACCATGGAGTACACGATATGCACGTTAACCTAACTCAGATACCTTGAAATTTCATTCTTCTTACAATATTAAAACGAATTAATTATATAAAGTTTAATTATCGGTGAACAGACATCACGTTACTTTATAAATATATATAGTGATTATATAAACGTATTACAATTAAGTTACGGGTAAACACCATTTGTCTTTTGTCAAAGCCATCTTTTGTTTCGTGAAAACGTTCCCGTATTGGCACAGATGGATCAATTAGTTCTACTTCAACAAATTGATATTTGTTGTGTTGACACTGATGTATATAAGACGACTCTAGGAAGCTGGATAATTATATTTGCTTGACATTTGTAGTGAATTCATATAACATGAAATACTGTTTCGCAATCTTCACAATTGTAGCCCTGGTAAGACAATGTTATTTTATATTAATAGTAAGATTAACGCTTTTTATAATTTCTACTTATTCTATCACGTCAATTTGTATTCACCACGTTAATTTTTGATATTCTTAGCCGTATAAAAGTTGTAACGCTACAAATCTATGTGTTTATGTATAATAAAAAATGTTGCTCAGGACGTTGTTGGAATTGCCTAGATTCTGTAGTGTGAGGGTATGTTCACTCAAGCGAAAGTTGATGACTTTCGTGCCATCATGCGTCAGTCAGCTATCGAGTGTAGGCATGTATGTGTCCATTTCTTTGGTACGCTCAGTAGACTGAACGGTTTGATGGGCTTTAACAAATGAGGTGTTTATTGTATTCCTTTCAGCGTTACGTACTTTATACTGAAATAAAACAATCTATCTTAAGTATGGGTAATTTAAAACAGGTCTTACTGTTATCGTAGTTCGCGTATTTGTTGTTATAATTGTTAATATTGTTTAGAAATACTTTGAGAATTCTTTCATATTTTCTAAAATGCGTCTTTATGATAAATAGGCATAGATTATTTCATGTAAAATTGTTTTTTTTTGTGATTTTTAAAATAATTAATTAATTAATTAGAAAAATATGATAATTAGATCTCTGTTATTTTTCTATAATACCAGAGAGTACGTTGCCACATTGGCCAAGGGAATTATGAAGCCAGATAACTGGGATTTCGTACACTATCTAGCGTTAGTGCTGACGTTATAACTATTTGGTATAACTTATATGCACCTACTGAAAATTGTAAGAACAAAAATTCAAACCGTAAATCTATCATCATCAATAAATTATAATAAGGATGTAAATTTAAGTGACTAATGCCCGTTTTTACCAACAATCCCTATGTTTTAAGTGCTCCCTTAGCGTTTTTAAGGGGTCACTTATACGTTTTTGCTTTTCACCAACATTTAGGTGTCCCTTATACACTAAGGGATCACTAATGAAATACATTTCAGTTATTTTTAGAAATGACTGTCTGTCTGTCTGTTTTTTTTACTAGGTATCACTGTTAATGATATTTTACAAGAAATTGAAAAGCATACCTTCATGTAACGTTTAGTCTTTGTCTCATTAAAATCGGTTCACACTACTAAAAGGTAATATAATTCGAATGACGACGATAATTAAGTAAGAGAAAAAAGTAGGTACACATATGCATATCATTCTAATCTAAAAACCAGTTTATTTCATAATACATAAATAATAATATCTAAGATACAGTAACTGAATGAAAAATGTTCAATATTTTATTTTCAAACAAAGAACAATAAACATTAACACAAATGAAGTTCGGTAGTTAATTAATGTGTATTAATGCCAATAGATGGCGCTCAACACTAAAGTTGTTTTCAGAATTGCAGTGCTAAGACGATCCGCCATTAAATGAGGTTGCATCTGGTGGCGTATAATAATATTTTAAAATCCTGCAAAGATGTGAAGATTCACCAGGCCAGTAGCGTATATTTAATACGAAAAAAAGGAATTGTTGATCATGTTCTCAATTTTTCTATTCGTTTTCGTTCCATTGCATTGGTCGAGTTAAACTATCCTTATGACATTTCATTAAATTGTGTTTCAACACAATTACAATATTACAAGTTATTTGTCGGATAATTAATACCTATATTCTATGAATCTATACTTACAATAAAAGAGTACAGAGACGTAATCTGTATATTGAAGATATTTAAGTCAAATACCGTAAGTTTTGGAATTACGTTTTCATTCCATGGTTTTTAGAATTTTTGTTTCTCTGTTATTTACACGCTTCACATAAAATCTACTAGATGGCTTTTGACGAAATTTTGCGGAAATCAAACAAAAACTACTGGTTAGATTCCGATCATCATTTTTGGTTATACTTCATAGACCTTTTGTCCGTATCTAAAAATGTATGATGATAACTTAATTTAAGGTAAAGCTATTAAAATCTTGAGAAACTACGTTTTCATAAGCACAACGCTTCACCTATGTGTATTTACTTGTCGTAGAGAAATGTGACAAGCGGTATTATGCGCATGGGTTGGAAAGGGGATGTAAACGTAGATTATAAAGACATTTTGTAGGCAAAGTATATTTTCTTCCATCTTTTTATATGTTTTTCTCTGTACCTAACATTTATTGTTAAGATAATAGTCAAGGTAAGCGAAATCACACGTGTCAAATAATGATAAATGCAACAAATACTGTTATAAACGTTTTGACACCGCTAGGTTACAAGAACAGCTCCGAGCGAACGATGATCAGTTAATTGTAGTAATTCTGTCTGCAAATACCAACATTGCGAAAGCTGTTTGTAGTTAGAGTTACCCTTAACAGGTGACCGATACAATAGGTAATGAATGACCTCCTTATCGTTACCTATTACCTACTTTGTTGTTAACCATCGAGTACAATAAAATAAATTAATTATATAAAGTTTAATTATAAGTGAACAGATATCATGTTACTTTCTAAATATATATAGAGATTATATAAACATATTACAATTAAGTTTCGTGAAAATGTTGCGGTATTGAAAATGCATGCGCGTTAGAATGAGAGTCACCTTTAGAGCGGGATGCCATTAACGCGATATACGTACGTCACTCGTCGCTTTCTCTTTACCAGCGACAAGATAAAAATGTTCGATACATTTTTAAACGTTAAATCTACATAAATTAACAAATGTAATTAGGTCGTGAATATATAGCAAATATTATCAATATATTGAACGAAATATATCAAAAAGTATATACATTTTCTATATTACATCACTATCTAATACTAGCTATGCATCGTGGTTTTGTTCGGTATTGTAATTCTGAATCAATATGGCCGCTAACTATAGGCATCATGGCTTTTATAAGAAAGTTCAAGATCGTCCAGCGAGCGATTGAAAAAGCTAAGCTCGGGATTTTACTTCGTGATCAAATCAGAAATGAGGAGATTCGTATGAGAACTGAAGTTACCGACATAGCTCACCGAATATCACAAGCGCAGCGCGAGACGGCCCCGCCACCAGGTGAACCGATGACATTATCAAGGCTGCGGAGAGCCGTTGGTTACAGGCGGCACAGAGCCGTATGCTGTGGAGAACATGTGGTGAGGCCTATATCGAGCAGTGGACGTCTGAACGTCTACAGGTTGAGATAATAATGATGATGTATGTCCCACATTGTTTTTTGCACACCACAGTTGCCCAGATTGGTCGATCTTTAATATTATTGTTCCACTTAGAGTCGCAGTACATAGTAATATGGCCTACTACAATAGTTGGCAAACGGAGGCTCGAGAGACACAATTGCGGCTCTTTCACTCCTCCACTGTGGGTCTTCCAAATAATGTTTACTGCAGGCATAGAATATTATTTATTGTCTTGCCTTGTAAGAAACTTGTTTTTGAAACGCAAATATACAGAGAAGTTGCACGTTTTTGGAATGCAGCAACAGCCTTCTCAATTTCAAGGTACAACCCTTAGAAGTGGAGCAGTAAACTAAAACGTTAAGCGTCATTGAAAATTTAAAATGTATACGGGGTGAAACCGCGGAGCGGCGCTTATTTTTCAAATTCATACCTAATTTGTTTGTTTGTGTAGAAAACAAATTAACTGATTGTAAGTATATAATAAGCGTTAGAAACATTGAACAGTACAATTCGGAAGTATACGTCCTGAGTACCAAGACGATATGAAGATAACACTTATTATTCTGGTCATTTTCGTTAGTATTTATCAATATTGTTATAGAATAGGTTTTAATTTTTACGTTATATTCAATACGATTATTGTTCTGTATTTTGTAGAATATGTCTAATAGCAGCTCGTCGAGTGGTCCAAATAGACTATCGTATTTAATTTTTTTACCTTTCAACATTATGGTGTTCTTTTTTTGCCAAAAAGTATACCGCTGTGCTGTGTATATGTTATATTTGGTTTTTGAGGAGGGTAAAATCCTTTATCGGATACCCTCACACTGCCGTGGGACAGCGTGAGGGATTATCTCGGACTCCTACTGACTAAAAACCCCCTATGTGGACCAAAGTCACGGGTTCATGATTAGCATACTCCGCTTCCTTGGTCACGTGCTTGGGTCTCCCGAAGATACTAAATGTGGGGGCCCACACATCAAGGAGAGTTAACTCCTCTCCCACGCTTCTCTCAGAAGCAGCGATGAACCGTGCTCCTCTGTATATATGTGGAGGTGAAGTAGTTTGGAAGGCGTGGTTATTGAATACGTAAGACATGTGTAATTTGATACAATTAGATTTATAATCGTTTTAATATAGTGTAAGTGAGTAAAAGAATGTTTAATGTTTTAATTATTATTTTTCGGCCAATCGGAGTATAGCTAAGACGTTATCTTAATATAATGTTCACCGAAAGCGAACTTGTTAATATTTGTCAGAGAAAGTAATTGAAATAATGATCTATTATTAAATTCATCACAGCAGATGAAGAAGCCTTAGCCCCAAGCGGGGTCGAGACTCCAACTAGACGTTCGCCAGGAGAAATTAGGCTAGTTATTTACAGTTAAGTAGCGATACATACGGATTGGGGCTTCATTTCCGATCGTACCCTATGAAATAACGACAGCGAAATATCAGTACCCATTTGGCTCTTTAAAAGAGTGTACTCAGACTGTATGCAGACAGGTAAATTTCGTTGCTGCACACTCGTCTTGACACCACGGAAATGGCTCAAGTCCAGGTTGGATCCTCCGAAGTGGAATCCTTGTGTATGCTGCTAGCGTGATACAGTAACACTGAAAATTTTCACCCAGTAGCTCAACAATACAATACAGATCGCTCCCACAAACACAAACACAAATATGATGGAAGGTTTCCATTTTCCTTACTTTTCGAACTCGATTAGTTTAATTTAGACGAGTTGTCAGATCCAAAATATAGTACACATAAGTGTTTCACTATTTTTTATACAAATAATTAATTTTGTTAGCTTAGCTTAGATAGATTCTCTATGTTACATCCAAGGCAAGCCAACGCAAAGCATGTCAAGCTGAAGCTGGGTTACTTTGACACCATTTGAGCTTGCTAGCATACGGATAAGCGCCGCCTTAAGCGCTCGTCTAAAAAAGGCCAATAAAGCTGTGAAGGTCCGTCAGGTCAATATCGTAAGGTTAATAGGAAAAAAAAGATTCTAGGGCATTTTCTCAATTTTTCTTGTCTTTCTATTCGTCTTTTCTCCATTGCATTTGTAGAATTAAACTGTCTTTATTCCTTTAAATTAATTTTGTGTTGATAATATTACAACTTATTATACCTATTACTTCTTATACTAAAGAGTACAGAGACGAAATCTGTATACTGCACATATTTAAGTCAAATACCCCTGAGACTTTGGAATTAAATTGTCATTTCTTTGGTTTTTTAACCTTATTTCATCTGTCTCCTTTGTAGCGTAGCACACGGATATAGTACATATATACGCAAATAGTCTTACGGGTCCTATAATGGTTTTAAACCGTATAATGTACTCTAATTGTCTTTTTTTCTCTACTAGATAAACAAAGCCACGGATGTAACTATTCATCATCATCATCATCATCTTGTTCTTACCCACCTAAATAGTGTCGGCACAACATGATTTCCTTTTCCACTCTCCCCTGTTAGATGTCATCTCAGTATTCACACTTTTTACACATAATTTTTCACACAATCCATACCTTTTTCAGTCTTCCTCTACTCCTATATCCACCCACTTTCAAACTCAGAAGTTTTCTGGTTACATGACTTTCATCTCTTCTCACAATATGCCCGTACCATACCGACTTATTACTCCTCAACTTCTCCGTCACTGGTGCTATTTTCAAACTTCCTCGGATATACTCATTCTTAATCTTATCCAATCTGGTTATATTACACCACATACCCATATTAACATTCGCATCTCTGCCTCGTGTAATTTTTTTCTTATCCATATTTATTTTATATTATAGGGGGCAAACGAACAGGTGGGTCACCTGATGGTAAGTAATCACCGCCGTCCAACTCTTTCCGTCTCTTTCGTAGCCCAGCACTCGGATCTATATAACACGACTGGTGTGACGTGACGTGTGATGTTGTGTAACATTGAATTTATTAGTAATTTAATATATTTTACAGCTTCATTAACACTTTTATTGCATGCAGTTGTATCAATAATACTCAACAAAATAATTATTTTTGTTCATGTTGGATATAAAAACGAAGAATTTCGTGGAAAACATCAGATATAAGCGTTTACGACATTCGGTATTAAAATTCAAAATGTACGTCATACTCGTCTTCTTTCTGCATTTTTATTTAAATTACTGTAGTAGAAATATTTCACGGTTGGCGTGCGTATGTATGTTGATACATGGTCAAACAATAAATCCTGTATAAAAAAATAATTACAGCATCCATCAAATGTGCCTAGATGTGTAAACCATAAATACCTATTTCCGTCAATATTAATTTAACATCAAGTAGTATTAATTCCCTTTTAATCCATGATTTCAGATTCTCCTCTCCTCGAGTTTAGTACATCCTCAAGCGAGTGAGTAATGTACAAATTTACAACATATGTACAAATCAATACAGTCGACGCTAATGTTTCATCCACCAAACATACGAGTACAATTTCAACAAAAAAAAATATTAATTAAATCTAAACCATTCCATAGTCTACGTGCTCGATAAAGCATGCAGGAAGTTAGTTAGTTAGAAAGAAAGAAAACAGATTTATATGCAACATACAATTAATACAGTTATTACTACAAATGTTTACAGACATATAATCTAAACAAATAAAAAACATACAAACAAAAAATCTTCAATGTATGTGTGTGGCAAGTGGGCCCTCAGTCAACATATGTGCTGAAGGGGGCTAGTCCTCCAGCGCCGATTTTCACTCGGGACCCAGGGACTTATGTTTGCGTTAAGCGATGTTGTGTAGTGTAATTTGTAACGATTAGTATAACGGAATTATATGTCCGTTGGAATAAATAGAAAAATTCTTTGAATGTGACAAAGTGCCCATTTTATGACCATTTTAATGGTCAAATTGAGTGCAAATATTCCATTTTCACATATGTTTTTTTGCATGAATTTGGAAACAAGAGACAACGTAAATATTTAAAATTCTAAACAGAAAACAAATTTAAATTTTAATCATATATATGAAATATATAAACATTGTTTCAGGTACCACCACCCTTGGAGATGGAACCGATCGTCAACCAATATTAACCGCAAGGGCTTTACTGAACTTCTCTAACGGAAGTCGTCGATATAGACTAGGATCTAGTTAAAATATCAAAAGGTAGGTATATATGTGAACTCTTTGCATTAGTGCTTTGTTTGGTGACGTGGGTTTTATATCTTATCGCGCCAGATGCATGATATATCATTGTATACGAACTGAATTGGGCCGTATATGCCGTATTCAATATCAAACTTCGCGGTGATCGTTAAATGCGGATATTACCAAAAGTTACAGCAAAGAAATTGTGCACGTCAGCTCCGGCGCGCCACTGGAGTTTATAAGAATAATTAGAATAAAAAACAAATAGTGTACAATAGGCAAAGGTGATCAGTACAAAATCAGACGTTTCCGAAGTTACTTCGAACGAATAACCATCTCATAATATAAAAAAACGAATAATGGTGAAATACAGAGTAGCGCCATCTAATAAAATAGTTAATTTGAAAACCTTCCCTATGATAATATACTTATGTTGTAACTTTCGTTGTGACAGGTCTTGCACCTCGTTACCAGATTACACTTAAAATATGACGCTAACTTTGATGATACCTTTGTATTTTTATAAATGTTTTCAGAACGCATACGAGCTTAAAGATATACAGTAATTCTGTTACATTCCCTATATTATTCGCGATCAGCTTTTGAGACACAAATCTTAATGTACATACATCAATATATATATATACTAGCTGATACACATAGTGAGAAGAGATTGAATTACAGAAATGCACTTTTAAAATCATTTGAAGGTACGATACGCATGCCATCTACTGTAATATGTAACGTGTACATTAAATAAGTAAATACTAACAGTGTTCTGGATGGGATTTAACAACAACAACATATCTGGAACTTTAACTTGCTATATAATCCCTTCAGTGCTCACTTACACAGTATAAGAAAGTAATGAAAATTTCATGTTATACAATTTCTGTCAAAAAGTTTGAATAGCTACTACAAAAATGCTCCAGATTTTAGTCGATAAGATTAGGTCATTTAATACTTTGTATAAATCTTTGCATATTTCCGTTCAGTTTTTTGGGCTTGATTGACGAGTTTGCAGAAAAATCTTTTGATGCTTTTATAAGACTTGTAATTATTAACCTAAAATCATTCGACGGACTTTGAAATTGCTGTGATTACTTGTAAGTCAATCGAGAGCTTTTCTTCGAACTGACTACGCTACTGGCCTTGGCGAGCCTTCACAGCTTCAACGGTCTTCAAAATCATGACAAGATGAAGAAGGAAAACAGCTTAATGGTAGTCCATTTTCTAAGCTCGCCTCGATAACTACCACCCGCAAGTTGAAAATCTGTCACCAAACACCTATAGCTATGTTCCAGCATTTGTACTTGAGAACCACTCGTCTTACTAGGCTTAATGGTTTTACCATCTTAGACCTCATCGTCCTTTAACGTTACTTGAGATTTTGTTCAAGCAATAAATATAGAGGTTTACCTCTGATAATTATTAAAATTACTCTGCCTGCAATGAAACGGCAACAATTTGGGTGGTTATTTTGCAATAATTCTTAATGTTTACAGGTGCATCTCTGTCAATTCCAACACTCGAAGAATGGATAAAAAATGGAAAACTTCAGAAATAATCATACGGTTAAGGTAAAATAACTAAACACCACTTAATGGCATTATGTCAATAGCTACGCAATCAAGTAAAATGACCATAGAATCAAGCACAACATCGTCGACTGAATCATCAGTTACACGATTATTGTAAAGAAAACTGAAGCTTATGTCTACTTCGAAGTTATTTCGAAAATTAATAGTACTATGTAATTATAAATCATTATCGAACTGTACATTAAATATATTATTGCTAGAGGTGTACCTAAGGGTTAAATACTGGAACCAGTTTGTAGTTTTATTATCCTTTCGTCAATAGCTACGCAATCAACTAAAATGACCATAGAATCAAGCACAACATCGTCAACTGAATCATCGGTTACACGATTATTGTAAAGAAAACTGATGTCTACATCGAAGTTAAAATTATTAGTACTATGTAATTATAAATCATTACCGAACTGTACATTAAATATATTATTGCTACAGGTGTACATCAGGGTTGAATACGGGAACCAGTTTGTAGTTTTATTACCCTTTCGCTACTAGACGCTTTAGGTAGATATTCAATGTTTTTGTATTATATATCTACCTGATCTAATTGGCTTTAACTATATTCTGTCTCAGCAATATATTTATGTGCAGAAGAAAAAATATAAAAATAAAATGGAAGCGAAAATATTTCATACTTAGAAAATTTCTTTGTAAAGAGTGTTAGGCACTATGTCAGACATATGGTAATTTCGTAATAAATGAACAGATTTCTTACAACGCGGGCAAGGATGCATCTCTACGGCATCTCTACGTTGACTATCCCCTTTCTTTCTATCTGGCGGGTATTGTCCTTAATCGTGCAGGAATTATACTCGGAGGCTTGATGCGGAGAGCGATAGTCGTTTAAAGCAGATAGAAATCCTTCGTATAGTTCAATTGCACTGGAACGCTCTCGGATTAGATTGTAGGGCAGGAGGTAGACCCCGGATGATGCAGGACACTGTAGCGGTATTTGATAACTTACATCTCTTCCTATTAAACGTTTCTTCTAAAATGGTAGTATAATCGCGATGCTTGGGAAATGCACGGGTTAGAAATTCCTTCCATTCTTCTGATGAATAATCATATTCTTCAAGGCGATTATACCATTTACGTGCTTGACCTCTCACTTTGTCTTGTAGGTGGAAGGATTTTGTTTTTTCGTCCCAGCCGTGGATCTCGCAGAGTTGATCAATCTTCTTTAGCCAAGTTGTTACAGTGTAATCTTCATTCTCTAGGTCAAATTCAGGGGGTCAAAGATGCAGCTTGGCATTTTTTTTGAGGCATGTCATACAGATCTTGTAGGGTCTTATGTACTTCTTGTGTTAGAAGGGTCTTTAATATTTTCTAGCAGCTGGCACAGTCGTGCCATCGGATTAACAACCGACTTCAACAGGGTCAGGTCTGCTGGTGGACGATTCCATGTCCCAGTCAGGAGGCCGGTGTCGCTTGTAGGCTGGTGCATGACAGTTCTTCTTTGTAGTTATGAATATCCCACTTCTGACTTGTAAAACGAAGTAAATCAAATGTCACTTATAGTGTTGTTAATTTAATAACTGCTTTCACTATTTTCTCACGGCGAGTGATTGATTAGACTAAAATATGGAAGAGGTCAGAGTTCCGCTCTGTAATGTTGTGCAAGACTGCCACGAGTCGAAGCACGCACGGCCTTTTATGGCTGGCTGCCCCTAACCCACCGTAAGGCGTGGCTATTTGGCGTTAAATGGCACTACTGGCGGGTGGGGTAGTTGCATGACTTGTCTTGGCTTTGGCGGCACTTCCGGTTGTTACACTATATTATGCGAAAGTCCCAACTTATGGCTATATTCAGAGCGGTCAAAAATATTCGTGAGAATTGTACTATAAATGTTCGCTCTATTGCGTTCATCGCCGCTATGCTTTCCCACTGTACTGATAAATAAGAAATATCCGTATTTAGAATAGGCATTACTTAGTGGCTACCCGCTAGTTATGTTAGTTGCCATATATATATATCACTGAACAAAGTACTATTAAGGTCCGACCGCTTGTCGCTCGGCGAGTTCAATATATAACAAGGGGGCGACCGCAGGAGCGTGCAGCGGGAACGCCATATCGAATAGTCCGAGTACCTACATCTGCATTCTCCTTTAGAGTACAATTAATGTTATATATATTCAAAATATATATTATTAACGATTATTTTGTAGCTGTGTGCTAAGTTAATATAGTTAATGTATCGGGATAACACGTTAATTGATCAATTATGAAAAATACTTTAATGTTAGTAAGAAATGAACTATTTATGATACTGTTTATTAGCATTGCAATTGTATAAATAACAAAATTATACTTTTTATTGTTATTATAATAAACGTCATTGTCAATTCTCGGTATAAAAGTCAAAGTATTTATTAAAAAAGAAAAATATTATCGTAACGTTGCGAATGAAAGTTACAGAACCAATATGGCGTCTCTACTCTCCTTGATTATGGTGAGATTATTTTTTTTATCATTATTATTCATTTTTTTATATTTTAATGTAAATGCCTACCATAAATTACAGCTTTGCTAATTGTCGGCTCTACAAATAAATATAATTATTTTTCTAAATAGATCTATTATGAATTATCTGTTACTCGTCCGCTTCACGGAACTACTATCAAGGTCGGCAACACAACAGCGATGCCCCGGTGTTGCAGTTGTTCATAGGCGACGGTAACCGTTTCACATCAGATGGGCCGTCTGCCTGATTGCTGCCCTTTGGCATAAAAAAAAAACTATAAAAAGTATTCTTTGTCTTGTTGAAGCGCATAAATGACTTCAATGCAAAATATAGTTTACAAACTGTCCTGCTGCTAAAAGTTGATTGATAGATAGGCGTTAAAACTAGTTTATTTTCACACCGATAATATAGTAGTGTAGCATTAGTTTTATATATAAACTGGCGCACGTCATTAGGCGTTCTACTGTTTTGTGTACTTAAGACTCCTTTCACTCGTTTATTGCTACCATTATTGTTTAACGTATTTGTAACAATAAACAATACCCAAAGTGGCCAGAATGCTCGCAGTTCTGTAAACTACTCACCACGGTTTGTCATCCTTACTGATAACCTTGTAATATTATCAATGTGAAAGTGAATTTGTTTACTTGGTTTTTGGTCACGTTTTCATACTTTTACTACTCAACTGATCACCATTTCATTTTGCATGCACGTTCTCGGGGATAAAGGAAATGACAGCGGGTATCAGTTATCCAGAAAATACTGTTCCGATGGGTTACACGAACTACAACAGATACATATATAATAAAAATGTGTACATACGCGTGTGCATACTATATACTACATATGTAATAAACGAATAAGAAAGGAAACACGCGTCGCAAGATACTTATTTCATGCCTTTACTGTTCTAGTTATTTGATATATTCGGGATATTAGGGTTTGAATTCTAAGATCAAAGTTTCCAGTACGTCAAATAAAGGTATTGTGTGTACAATTGCTTAGCTGTTGCTATTGTATAATATAGAAGCGATTAAATGGATACATCAGCATAAGAATGTGTTAACAGTGGTGTAGTGTTTTTTTTTATATATTATTGGGGGCAAACGAACAGGTGGGTCACCTGATGGTAAGTGATCACCGCCGTCCATAGACACTAGCAACACCAGGGGAGTCGCAAGTGGGTTGCCGGCCTTTTAAATATGTGGGCCTCCGGTGCTCTCACTGGCCGAACGAAACGCAACAGTGCAAGCACTGTTACTTCACGTCGGCTTTCTGTGAGAGGATGGTACTACCCCGGGCGAGCCGACCCATTCATGCTGAAATCAGTAATAGCTTCAGCGTAGCTCTACCCCCTACCTACCTCTATACCGCTGACACTGAACGTTATTGTTTTCATTTAAGGTGATCATTGCTTCGACCTTGATGTCTGCGATATTTTTTCTACAACTGAGTAAGTAATGTATTAATATAATTAATTTACCATACATAGACAATATACAAGTATTCTATATCTTGTGATAAACATAATGAGTGAACAGTGTACGAACTAAAAAATACAATATATTATTCATGAATAGATTTGAGAATTGCTGGTAATTCCAAATTTAGAATTAACATCGTTAAAATTGTTCCAGGTACTGAGACCGAAGCTATAAATAGTGAAATTGTAACATTAGAAGACCCGTGCGCTGAACTAGGTAGACGGTAACGATTTTCTTTTGTTTGACACTCAACTCGCCGTGGGATATTTTCTAGATTCAAACAAATACGACACACACCTAGAGACAACGTCAAAGCAAAGTGTTGAGTCCATTACGGATATTACTGTGAGCCTTACAAGAGTCCGAGTCTTTTATTTAATACTAGCTGTTGCCCGCAGCTCCGCATGCGTTTTTTTTTATAATTGTAAATTACTTCTTACGATTTATTTCAGATAAATATATTTTGGATTTCATTTTCTCGAAAATATTAAATATAACAACACCAGGAGAACTTGAAACTTCATTGTCTGAAGTTTTGGCGGGTTTTTCTGTCGGTATATCTACCGTGGGCATATATGAAGGAAGTGTAGTAAATGGAAATGTTACTATCGACCAATGCACTCTAGTAGGTACGTATCTTATGTTTGTTAATACGGCGCAGGACTTCGCCGAACATTGAGTCAAAGGATAATGATGGATACTCCGTCTTATATCGGACATAGATATCGGATACAGGCGTTATGATTATGTTAGCTGATTCGGATAACAAATCAAATATAAGTTGCGGCATGAAAAAATCAAAGAGTTTAGCGTAATAAATACCTAATATTTTTTTTTAATCTTTCTATTGTATAATGCTGTGATTGCGTCTTACTTTATTAATAAAAATGAAATTAAAATGTTTACTGTTCCTCCGGACTGATCATTGAAACGCCCGAACTGAATATAACCACAATTTAGTGACAAACAGAAGACTTCAGATTCCTTAAGCTGACAACACTTAGAGAGCTTATCTAGGTTGATAGTATAGTACAGGTTTGAAATATGCTAAGTTAATAAGAATTTATTAAAATAAAGCTCAAAGACTAAGCCAAAATTTATAAAATAAATGACAAGTACAAAAAATTGCATTACAAGTTATAAAAAACAAGGAACTTAATTACGCTTATTTATATTTCCTGTTTTCAACTTCGATACCATCTTTAAAACAGCACAGGGCTATACCTATTTTATTGTCAATTTTATTATCGTCTGTGTAATTAGTTAGACCAGGATAAATTTGGGCACCTATAAATTTTTAGTCGTTGAAGCCAATACACTCCTGTTGAGATTCTAAAAATAAAAATAATTCAATCAATCAATCAAATCAAAAATACTTTATTCAGTTTAGGCCCTGAGAAGGCGCTTATGAACGTCAAAGTTACCACCGGTTCGGAAAACAACCCAATCATCGAGAAAAACCGGCAAGAAACTCGATCTGGTTTATCTTTTCATATATTTCACATATTATAACTCATATTTTTAAAATATAGTTATAAACATAGATACAAATTAAACATAACATTCGGTTTTAGTGGATGCACAGAGAGGGCGTCATTTCCAGACGTCATCCTTCATTCTGTATCATCCTGTCGCTTAGATCTTAGTAGATCGTAATGGGCTATCCCCTTCTTGATCTAATAGAGTAATCCAGTTATTATTCAAGATATAAATTATTTCTCTTCATCACAAAGGTATCATCATCAGGAAGATAAAATTGAACAGAAGTTACATAAAAAGCTTCAAAGGTATACAGGGTTTAATAAATAGAGGCAAAATTACTATTCAAAACATAGTAGATAAACTAGTAATTTATTTAGGTGATACACGTAGTTCCTGTGAAATAGTAAAACCGCTTTCACGAGAGCAAAATCGGAGATAAGTTACATAGTATTATTATAAAATTGCTACTTTATTACTTCATGAATTAACCAATCTGTACAGAGTCGAGAATTAATGATTTGGGTGACCTATATGAACAACTTGAGAATACAACAAATGGAAATATAACAGGTCAGTGTTATCAACTTTAATGTATAGTTCTGAGGACGAGAATAAGGTACCAATCCTATAGTAGTTAAAGCCAATGCTTTAATATGTAGCACTGAGCATTTAACTATACTATGTAAATGGCGACTAGGCTTATTTATAACTGACAGCTGACGAGTAAAACCCTGAATTCTTATTTACCACGCTGCTTACTGAGGACTCGAAACCAGTTTACAAGTTATGAGATATTATGAGAATTTTATCTTCTATGATATATTACAGTGCATATCTAATATGCATATCACATATCGAACATGATAATTTAAAATTTATGTTGATAATTGTTACAAATATTTCCAAAAACTCTTGTTAATTTGCAACTGTTTTGCAATACTACAACACCACTTATTCGTTTCGCAAAGCAGTAGCGCTCACCCTGACGTTAACCTCGCGCAGAGTTTGATTAGCAATATGTGCTGGTGAGATATTCTGACTCAATCTTCAGGAATAGCATTCTATTATGATTGGCTTCAGGATTGCGGTCCTTTTGATGGTGACAGTAGACAGCAGTGCGCAGCATTACAATTTTAACATCAGATTAGCTGTATAACTGTTTAGTACTTTATAACCTAAATAGCAGGAAGACAGAAATATCTCACGTATAATCTGCAAATTTTTCTATGTAAATGTACGAAATTCATGTACACAAAGAGGAAAGATGTCCATGGACTAATGAAAATTGGGACCTTCATCGTAAATAGAGACATTTGCCAATACTTACACTAGCGTATATTTTGTTCCAGATGATGAAGCAATCTTTGTCACAAGAACTTCAGATTTAGGATCAACTATCGAATTCTTCGCAAATACACCACAAAATTCGTCATATCGTTTTAAATTAGTACTAATTCATAATAATTTTAATGCGTCTTTTCCATTGGATCCATGCTCTGAATTAGGTACGGATTTATTTTTTTCCTTATTTACAATTTTATTTAGTTTTCTATAACTCTTTTTGGTATGATCGATCTATTCTCAATTCAATATAACATATAGTACTAGCCCTTTTCGACTCTTGACAATACATAAAAAAGAAATTCAATTCATTTTACTATTATATGTCATAGTGGAGCATCTTGTTGGTTTCAATGTAAATTAATTATTAAGTTAGGCTAGATGAATGAAATGAGCAAATGTTTGCGTACCCTTATACATGGGATATACCGCAAAAATCAGGATACGAAGGAAAACTAATACTACTTTACATATTATTTCAGAAAAATTGAAACTAGGAGTTGTTTTAAACGCATTCGCATTTCAAGTAGCAAAGGCAGATAATGCCTACTTTATTGTGAATCTACCAGTATATAATCAAACAACGCCATACAACGTTCTATTGGAAGCATGTGCTGCACAAAGTACGCATCTCGTATTTTCTTAATTTTATTCAAATCATTATTAAATAGCGTCTTACGCTGATCCGGTGAAAACTGTTTCCCATCTCTTTATATAGCAAGCAAGTAATGGTTGCAAAAATGTGAAGTGTGGCACGGCGGTTGAAACGAGTATTATATAACACGCTATAATCTCCGGCCGCCGTAAAGTGGCCGACGAGTGACGAGTCAATGCAAGTCTGTTACCGATACACACACCTGTAAATCTGAACCGAAGCGTAACATAGTATATAGTCGCCTTTCCGACGATTAGACTGTATTGACACTGTTGAGCTTATTCTCATTTCGCTGAATGGCTGAAGCGATCGCCTTAAAGTCTGGTGAAGCTATAGAAGCCTGTCGAGTCTATAGCGTTAGTTACGTTGATAAAAAATAATTCGTTTAGGTCAGCCGATACAATTACAAAATAACTCTGGACTGAAACCGGTATTGCTGACGACGAACGCGGAAACACTGCCAAATTCAGGTAAACATCAAAAACCTTAACTCTACTCTAGTCTTAACTTAAAGATTAATATAATAGTTACAACATTTTGAGCAGAGTGTGAAATTTTTTATTTTGTATATATGTTCATTTTGTCTGTCTATAAATTATCTACTAGCTCGCCTTTATGCTACATTATTAGAAAATAATCATGCGATATGTCGACGGGGAGATAAATGAAAGGAGAAAAGAAAAGATTTCATTTCTTTTCCATTAAACTATATACATATGAATAAAGTACATTGTTATTACTATAACTAAACACACTTCTTCACAATTTCAAACAGGAGAAGTTATCACAAGCATGGAGGCAGTAAAAATAATAACAAATTCAATAATAGGAATGGCGTTAACTGGATTAAGGTCAATCAATCTGGGTATGTCAGAGATTACAATTGAATGATTCTAATCAAGGGATACAAGGGGTGTTCAATAAAAAGTAAGAATGCGTTATAAAGTCTTTGTAGGACAAAAAATAAATACTGGCTGGCAAAATTATATTATCTGTAAGGTAAATAACCAAAAAAAACAAATGAATTATTTCTTAATGCTTTGTCATATTTCACAGTTATATATTGCAAATTTCTGTGATTGAAATTCCAAAAAAATAATTATTCAAAATGTTAACAGATTGTCGTGTTACGATACACTTAAGCCTTGAAAATATGTTCTCACTTAGACAAATGACAACCGATAAGCAAAAAAAGAAATTAAACGCTAATCTAACGTTAACCTATAAAATTAAAAAAAAAAAAGATTACAGAGCTACGAAATCTGTATATCCATAATCCAAGTTACTTATTCAAGCATCCTTTTTTAAAAACAGTAAGATAATGATGAATCAATAATAGCTGCAATATAGAAAGGTAGGGAAATGAAAATGTACAAAAAACAGAATAAGACTATGTAATAAAGCTACCTGTACATCACTTTTTGTTAAACACCCTTGGTATATACATTTTATTTTATGTTAAATTAGCAAAATTCTTTTCAGCCAGCAAAGAATATAAGTATCTCCAAGAACTATCTTCATTCTTGCTTGGATATACGTCGTGTGTTCAAAAAGTATCGCGAATTTTGTGTTTTTTCAAAAATTATTTATTTATTCATGAATATCTATTTTGTCCCCTTCAAAGTAATCCCCATGAGATATTATACACTTGTGCCAACGGTTTTTCCAATCTTCGAAGCACTTCAAAAAATCATTTTTTTTTATCTTGTTCAGCTCCTCCTTCGATGCCGTCTTTATCTCGTCAAGAGAAGCGTAACGTCGTCCTTTCATGGGCCTCTTCAGTTTAGGGAACAAGAAAAAGTCACAGGGGGCCAGATCAGGGGAATACGGTGGCTGCGGCATCATTAGTGTGTTGTTTTTGGCCAAAAAGTCGCGCACAAGCAACGATGTGTGAGCAGGGGCGTTATCGCGGCGACCCGTCTCATGCCCAAATCATTGATAAAAATCGAATGGCACGAGCCAATCGATATGTTTAGGTCCTCAGCAACTTCTCTAACGGTGATTCGACGATTGGCCAATACCATTTTCTCCACTTCATTAATTTTTTCGTCTGTTGTTGAAGTGCTCGGGCGTCCGGCACGCTCTTCGTCGTTCACATCTTCTCGGCCTTCTGAGAACATTTTGTACCACCGATAAACGTTGCTTCGGTCCAAGGTAGCTTCTCCGTATGCCACAGTCAACATTCGGAATGCATCCGCGCACTTAATTTCGTTTTTCACACAAAATTTGATACAGGTTCTTTGATCCATTTTTTTGAATAGGTTAAAATCGAAGACGATCCAAAACACGTGCAAGCAAAGCAGCTGTCAACAATTAAATGAACATTCAAAATGGCCGAGCTTGTCGGCATAAGTGAGAGACATGAGTACCAACATAACGCCACAAAAAATTCGAAATTCGACTATACGTAACCCGCGTAATACGTAATTCGCGATACTTTTTGAACACACCTTATCCGTTACTCATCTCTAACTTAGAAGATCCTTACTCTGAAATTAATTAATTCTGCTATGTTATAATCCAATCCGTATTATGTGCAGGTTAAGCCTCTGATAATCGCAACACTCACCGGTTGAAGGGGCTGATGGGACCGTGTAAATAGGTCCCACCAGGAGGGATGCGGTGAAAATAAGAATATGTAAAAAAAGAATGCGTGGAAGGAAGAGAGAGTGCGTGGAGCGGTAGGTGGTCTTGCCTATAAATAAATATAATAACAAAGACCCCAAATAAAAAGCGTGCACTAACCTGCAAACTCAGCACCTCGTACGGAGCAGCGGCGTCTCAGGATCTCACTCTCAAGATATTAGTACAAGCGGTCCAATGCGATATAACATATACTGGTGTTGCGGTTCTTTGGAGTATAATTTTCTCCGTTAAATATGCGATGTACAGCGAAGAATATATAAGCGGTATATATGGCTGCGGTGTCAACAATTTTTATAATAATGACATATTCCAAATTTCTCTTCTTTTTTTAATAATAATTTGAACTATTCGGATTAGTCAAATAATTTAATTTATGCATCAAATAAGCATTAACTATAAAATGCTACGAACTAACCAGTAATGCCATCACAGTCAACACCAGCCATTAAGAGCATTGAAAAATACTGTATTTCTATTTTTAGCCAAAAAGTGGCGGTAAGAAGAGAATATTACAAATTTAAAAAATTAAATGTCATTCATTCTTATTTGAATATGTTTTTTTTTCAACGGCACTGACAATTTTCTTTATGAACTATAATCGATTTCTTTATTCATAAATAACCATACAAAATATTCCAATATAGTAAAAGCTATATGTTCGTACCTTATTAGTTGTTAACGAATTTTATACAAAAATATTGAAATTTCTTTGAAACAAAATAATTCAGCTAATTCTGTTAAAAATTGTCAACATTGAAATGCTATAAAATTATTTAGATTTCACTGAGAAAGTGTATTTTTAATAAATATTTTCACTAATATGAATTTATTATTGTAGAATTGAATTACATAGTAAATTGTTTTTGAAAGGCATTTCAGTCTTGATGTTTAGGTAAAAAAAAATTTGACGTTAATGTTTTTTTAAATTTGAATTATTAAAATAGTGATAAATGTTGTAACTTTCCCTATAACTATTAGTTTAATACCTTATTTTAAAAAAATACGAAAAGTTTGAATTTTCTATTCAACATACGATTCGTTTCGGTTCAAGGATTATTCGCACATCCCTAAAAATAAACGTGTTACCATGGCAACGGTTATAATATTATTGGTTACTATAACAACGGTTGTCTAAGGGACTATCGATGTTTGTAGAAGAATATTTAATTTTAACTGAAAAATGTATTTCGGATAGGTTTTAAGCAAAATCCGTTCTTAGTGAGCGTCTACGTTGCAAAAGGAATAACTATGGTGAATTTTAAGTCAATCGGACATACAGTTTCAGAGAAATCGTGATGAGTCAGTCAGTGGTATTTCGCTTATATATATATAATATATATATATAAATAAAGATATATATATATATATATATATATATATATATATATATATAATAATAAAATATATAATATAGATTATGTATGATGTATATTTTTTCCGCTTAGTTTTTCTATGAAAACTAACAACAGCCGCGGTTCTGCTGTTTTTTTTTGTTCAATAACTATTTTGAACTCGCCGCTTTTTTTATATTGGATTAATACACGAACATATTGTATAATTTTTTGATCTATTTATTGATAACTATTGTTAACCGGGTAGACAAACCTCTTTGAAATTGAAATCCACAAGACAGGCCACGAGCCTAGTGTGGAGATCAACGTGTAATCGTAATATAATTAGAAAAGTGTTTTTTTTTAATTTATTTTAACGATGTATATGTAAGCCTAGAATAAGTTTACTGGTAATAAATATTTATTATTATTATTATAACTTATGTAGAATATCAGTGTCAGAATGAGTTACTTCTTGTGTTTAAAATAACAGGGAAAATGTTTTTTGAGAATAAATTAAGAACGACTTATACGTACACGTAAACGTACTGTTAGGATGGCTGTCCGTGGGTTCTTTTTAAAAAAAGGCAATAATTCACACACGCACTTAATTTATTTTAATGGACACAAAAGGTGTATTGTCTCGGCAGGAGACTTACAATGACTATTTAATTAGAAGTGTTCGCGACGACTGATGAATTATAAATCTCTTAATAATTACGATACAATTGCTTTTATAACAATTCAATAATTGCTTGCATTGCTTTTTGTATTAATATTATAAGTTCATAACAGTACGTTCTTTGACATATGTTTTAGTTAAACGGCCCTCTTTTATTTAAAATGGCGGTTATAGGTGCTTATTGAAGGGTCTTAGCTGGTACCTATTATTATTTAATATGAGAAATGTAAAACTATGAATACTTTTTGACTTAGAAAGGAAATCAGCAGATGAAAATGTTTTAAACGTTTAAAATTTTCGTAACTCAGCTTTATACGAAGGAAACTAATATACAATTAAATGAATACAGCCAATAAAAGACTGAATACAGGTAACACTTGATCAAAAATTTATTACTTTCGCATAACTTTGAGCTGAAACACATAATGAATTTTTAATTACGTTCATACAACTGAACAAATACTTCGATATATAAATCGGACAATAGTTACGACTCATATGTGATTATTTAAATCGGTATATCGATAACCGTCGCGCAAGTGTAACCGATAAGTTAACGTAGTTTTATAAGCAAGACGAAAGGCATGGCTGCTCATAAGACACGAACCGAACTTACAAGCATTGGCTTTTATATATGTTACTATGTACTAACAGTGTGCCGGATGAGATCCTGTTGGCGATAATCATAAATTGCTCGAATTGCCCGTTTTTGTAGTATGGTGTCTACCTCAGCTGCTGTCCCCCATACCATAAGACATCAAGCTATGAAAGTAAGCGATAGACCAACCTAGCTGGCAATATCTGTTAGTTGGCGAATCTTTCGAACTGCAAATGCAGCAGAACTTAATCTAATTTTTTAATATGAGGACCCCATTGTAATTTAGAATCAATTGTGATATACTGTCTAGGTTTCCTTCGATCTCTATTCTAGTATCAATACATGAAACATTAGTGAGGTAAACCTTATGCATTTTGTTTTGTCTGCATTTAGCAATAAATTATTTAATGCAAACCAATTTGAAATTTTATTTAGGGTATTATTTAGATGTCCTCGGAGTCTATTCTTTTTACTTTAAATATAAGCGAAGTGTCATCACCTGCACAGTTAGCGGCAGATCACCGAGAACAGAAACGGCCCTAAAATGGAACCCTGTGGAACGCCAATTTGAGTCGACGATCCCACAGACGTTACCTCGTCTATACTAACTTTGAGACAGCGATCTTTGGAGACCAGAAGGCCGAGAGAAGCTCCACAAACACCATAGTGTTTTAATTTCGTGTACTATGGTCAACGCAATCAAAGGCCTTAGGGCATCCTGCGATCCCTCCCAGGCCTGTAGACTGATCAGTGTACCAAACTGTCGACCATCTAGCTCTTGCGTTTTACTAACAATTGCCCTTCTCATAAAAGGGAAGTACAGAAATTGGTCTATAGTTTCCAAGACTACTCCTACAACCTGATTTAAATAAAGGAACCACTTTACTTATTTTCATTAAATTGGGGAAGGTTCAGGTTAAATATGTTTGCCATATGGTGAAATATTAATAATTAAGGATTGAACTGCATTCCCCATATGTTTTCGGTATGTTTCAAATTTAATAGTTTAAAAGTCGGGTGAAATTAAATTTTGAATTTACCACAATGACGGCACCATGGGCTGATGATGGTTACCTGTAAAGGCATGGTGAAATAGTCTTGGAAAACAGTAGCTACCTCTGAGCTATTTGAAATATGTACTCCGTCGACATTCAAATTATGCGAAGTATCATTTATTTTATTTTTACCTAATTCTTTATTTATAATATGCCAGACAGTCTTGGTCTTATTACTAGACTCAATAACTTTATTTCGTAAAAAATTTGCCTTAGCAGCTACACAAACGCGCTTGAAAATTTTTGAATAATTTCTGACATAAGCATGGCAAGATTCATTGCTAGTCAATGATCTCCTATGGTAAAGTCGGTCTCTACTTTTTTTAATTCCTGTGGTAGCTCACTCACTAAAATGTGGGCAATGTTTATTAAATTCAGTCCTGATGTTATCGTAATCCTGATTTGGATCTTGATTACTAAAAACATTTGAGATAATTTTTGTAAAACATTGTAATTTAAACGATCTAATCTGCTTTTTGATACACGTCTAGCAGTTTTCTTACAGTCAGTACTATTAGAAAATATATTTGGGACTTAAACCCACTCTATAACTAATTAAATTTTTGCATTTACACAATAAGTAATCGTTTGCCTTCTATTCTAAGCTTTTTCATTATTTACAGTCTACGATATCTCGCAAACACTTAACATTGCGTACATGTTGGCATAAATTTGCACAGATGTAAATCTTTTTGATATCTCAAATAATTAATCGATCTAAAAATGCAATATGTATATTAGGTACAAATGTAGTTGTGTGTACACAATTTGCCCGCCTCCTTCCACCTCCGTAGCCGAACCTACCTACCTACCCCCGGCCCATCCCCTCTTTGCACAGGTAGGTTCGGCTGACGAGGGGAGGTAGCTGATCGTGTACACAGCTACCTCCCTATAAGGATGGAGCCCGGCAGCCATCTGCCGCCGGGCCGACCGCTGGGGGCGGCATGGTGTTAACCTAGCACGGTCCCATGCCGCTTCAACTTAAAGCGGTGGCCGGTGCACCGTGGGGTTTTAGTCCGTGCGAATTGGACATAACCCATTCTCTCCCCCGGGAGGATGGATATCCGTTAGGGATCTCCCCACGTTAATAAAAAAAAAAATACGTTTGAAAATTTTTTGAAGATAACGTACATTTCATAGTAGCTAAAATATTTATTTAAGAGGGGAGAGTGGACTCCAAGTAAAATCGTTGATATCGACCAATAATGCTAAATCGTTAGCACCACAAATATAGAGTGCCCTTTTCTGATGGCAGGGTATCTTATCGTCATCTTGACCAGATAAACTGGAAATCTAGACAAGCAGCACTGAGCACGTTTTCATAGGGAGATTCGCTGAAGTAAGTTCTCGGTCCCTCGGTCAGGGAACATAATCCTATTGAATTTCAAGTTGAGGCTCATGATTCTGAGAGACACCAATTGAAGATACATCTTCTAGTAATTCTTTGTCATATAGACTAAGTAAGCAGTAGCATCCAGTACCGCGCGCACCACACGTGCACGTTTACGCTGAACAAATTTTCTGATCACATGTCTGATTAAAGCGTTTTAGAGTCACTAATATTTTCTCAGTCAACTTAATATAAGATTCCCCTGATTCATCTTTACAGAACAGTTCCTGGAAAAAAAAATTGGGACACTCCTAATTGTTAACATATACACATGTCGAGTTCAAATCTTGATCTCTCGTAGCGGGAAGAGTGAGACACAAGATACTCCAGAGTCTGGATTGAGATTTGGTCGCATGGGCATTTATCCGCTATCGGTGATATGAAATCTGTGTAGGTACCGTCTCATAAAAACCATGCCCGGTGATTGGTCGTGACAGATAGAAATTGATTGAACTTTGTGATTCTCCACATGCGCCCAATACCATCGAGGCTCAGCAGCAGTGTTTTGGTGTGAGAAATTAAAACAAGCAAAATTTCTTCATTTTGAATTGAACTCGACAGCGCACTTTATATAAAAATCTTCGTAGTTATTATTAAACCTTCCATGAAGACACTGAGTACAATATTTATTGTACAGTATGTGCACAGGCGGTTTATATTTGTATATACTAATACGTATATGTTTAGCGGATTTGTCAATAATAGGAACCCATAAATGTAAAGGAAACAGATTTCATTACAGCAAACGCTCTGCTCAGTTTTGTTACTATCAAATACATTGCAAAAATTAAAATGATTTTTTTCCCGGTGAGTTTATTTTCTACGTACTGGTTTTTAAACAAATGTGTATTTTTATTGTGCTTAATTTTATTATGTTCTTATTCTATATGATATTTTATATTAGGTGAATGTATCTAAGGGATTGTGGTGGCTTTATTGAAGTCTCGCTATGTCCGTGACTTCCCACGTGTTTTGTTATTCTTTGTATGATTGTTGAGTCTCTTGCCGGTTCTTCTCGATGACTGGGTTGTTTGTCCGAACCGGTGGCAGCTTTGACGTTCATGAGCGCCTTTTCAGGGCCTAAACTGAATAAAGTATTTTTGATTTTATTCATTAAACTGGTTATTGCGTTAATAAAGTGGTCTATACACATAGTGGGATATAAATCAATTTTCATTGGCGAATAAATAACATGCATATATGAATACTCTCTCTTATAAACTACACATTTGTAACAATTAACCTCCACACTATTATTTGTATAGGTTGGTTCGGATTTAAAAAAAATGTTTGTTTTTTGTTTTAATTATTATTTATACAAACGAATGAACTTTACATCTCTATAGCATGAACACTCTAAAAATATAAATAATATTATTTTAAATTATATGTATATTTTATGACATATATATGTTTGTGTAAAATGGGGTCAAAACTTTATACATTTTCAACATTATAAATGCAATACAGTTATGCACTTAATCAATTTAAAGCTTCCTCGTGTACTATTTTTAGTTTTAAAACAGAACTGTTTTGTATTCCAACAAAATAGACAAAGGATTTTTTTATTTTTCGAACTGACTATTCGCTGTCGGCTTGTGGGGCCTTCACAGCTTCATCGGACTATAGGACGAAGGCTTACAATAAAGTATTCTTCAGGACTCGGTACTTGAGGCTACCGTTCCGCTAACGCTATACCATAAAACACTATTGTACGCGATGGCTAAAAAAACATCGTTAGAAATCTAAGTGCTTGTGAACTAATCGTGTAGTGCGAAATATAGCTAGAGTTCGTAAATACTTTTATACCTTCTTTTTAGACTCTTTGAACTGAAGTCAACTATTTCTCTACTTATAAACTGTACTAATTATACACAAAAAATAATCTTCCTTTTTCTTTTAGGGACCTTCGATGCTATTACTGTTGGTGATCCTGACTTTAAGGTCTTGTTTTGGAGATGATTCTTCTTACAGTTCACTAGGGGATATAAAAAATGTACTTAATCAAGCGTCGATTTCGGAGGATAAACGTTATTACGGTCAAGAACAGGAAGTATACGCGTCTGTGGGTTCACTTTTAATATATAAAATAAATCGTAGTATTACCGAAAAAAATGGGAAAAAAAATCTAAATATATTCTTATATATGCGGCATCCCATGCCAAATCGAGCACATTGTGACCCCGACTCCTTTCGATTTTTTTGAAACTCTTCTTTTTTTTTGCTCTATCGAAAACACTTCTCAGTATTTTTCCATTGTTTTATGCCACCAAAAAAAAAAAGATTTTCTTTATAAAATGGAATCTCTCAATTCTTTTATAAAACTTCACTTACTGAAATATATATTTTTTTAAAAATATGTACTAAGTATTTCTTCAAAAACTACGTCCAAACAAAAAGAAAATAAATAAAAATGTCGTTCAGTCCATTTTCGACGAAACCTTAGCCTATTGAAAATGTTAAGACAGTTAATTATTTGAAACGAAATTTACTTAAATATTTCTTTCAGTTCAGATCAAAATATATAAAACGAAATAAAGGCCACTCTGAAAAATACAGAGATTTTGCAGGAAATACAATTTAAGTGAACGATGAGTTCGATTGTAAAATCAAAGACTACTTAAAGCAGGGTTTTCTCTGAAAATATATGATTATCCACTTGGGGGCCTTGGTACCTGAGGTTACCGTTTCGCTCACGCTCTAACACCATTGTACGAAGGCAAAGAAAAACATTATTAGACATTTAAATACTTGTGAAATAATCGTTTTGTCCTACGGCGCTATGCGCGTTAATATAATGATACCCTTGTGCCTTCCTTCTAGACTCTTTGCAGAGCAGTGAATTATTTCCCTGCTAGTGTTATTAAGTTTATGAATCTTGATAATTTAAACAAAAATACAATTTTTGTACACAAAAAATATAACTCTATGTTTTCTTTTAGATACGGCTTTGTATAAACACGACAGAATACCTGGACGAAGCAGGAAATCTTGTAATAAAATTTACTCGTAATGGAAAAGAAGTTGAATATAAGCTAGCGTATTTCCGAGAGGATTAAACTAATATTAATAGTAAATCGTTTGATTTAATTACAAATCAGACAAGCTGACTGTGTTTTATTTTTATATTAATTTCTTTTTACTATTAACCAAAATCAAAAATATTTTATTCAATTTAGGCCCTAAGAGGGCGCTTATGAACGTTCAAACTACCACCGGTTCGGAACACAGCCCAGTCATCGAGAAGAACCGGCGAGAAGAAACTCCATCGGGCTTATCTTTTTAACATACACTTGCATATTCAAAATTAATTATACGTTACAATTGGTTTTAGTGGATGCACTCAGAGGAGTCAACTCCAGACATCACCATTGTTCACATATTGATCCACTCTATAATAGCCCTTTCACACCAAAACCCGCTTGACATGGCGCTTAAACTTATAGTCCGGCAAATCGGTAATATGCTTTGAGACTTTATTATAAAACTTAACAATATTACCTAAAAACCAGAACACTAAAGAACACCATTAACGTCAAATCCTAGCACGAACTTTGTAATAAGTACTTATTAATATTATAAATGTGAAAGTAAATCTGTTTGATTGTTCGTTCTTCCTTTTTACATTACAGTAAAGTAAGAGTTATATATTCTGATTTCTGTCTGTGCCCACAATTTGGTATTATTTTAGATGAATGATATTTTGTACTCGTGTTTTATTATTTCCAAAAAAATAAAGGTTTTCTTTATATTTTTATACTTCCTCTGATATCCATTACTAATTTTATCTATTCCAATTACACCTCACGTCCCTTTAACATATCTGCAACATACGATAAAGCAATATTGACTTCTTAGCCAACCTCTTGGTTATCGTGTTGGGATATCACGTCGCTCAACATAGGTATGATGAGTACTTGCGAATGAGTCGGAGTTTTCTTTTAAACCACGTATAACTGTCTCTCGGCAGCTGCACTAGAGAGCCAGTCCATTTGGGCTTAGTGTATTTACAATCTTGGACCACAACATCATTTAACATCAGGTGAGGTTGTTGTCAAGCATCAAAACTTATCTCCTATCTATAGATTCATATAATAAAAATGAAGTGTATGTATGTAACAACATCAAAATAGTTTTTTATTGATTGGATATGAAAGTGTATACGCTAATTATACCAAAAATCCGTTTTATTTTTATTTTTGCTGGTCTTTCTACCTGTTTGTTCCAAGTAATAACCGAAACGGCTCGACCGATTTTGAAAGGAATTTAATGAAATGGCAGAGGGGCAGATAGCTGAAATTATAGAGAGTGATATGTTATTTTAGACTAGCTGTTCCCGTGACTTCGTTTGCAGTTAAATATTCAAAGCGGCTGAATAGATTTTCACAGGACTTTCATTGACAGATAGCTGACCACATAAGAAATAACTTAGGCTATTTTATTTTGGATAACTGTTACCTGTGACTTTGTTTGTAGTGGAATGTCCGAATCGGCTGAACCGATTTATATGGAACTTATACTGGAATAGCTGACTCTTCAAGCAGTAACTGAGACAATTTTATTTCAGATCATCTGTTATCCGTAGTTTCGTCCGCAGTGGATTAGTTATAATGGCTGAATCGATTTTTACAGGACTTTCACTGGTAGATAACTGACTATTTGTTACCTGCGATTTCGTCCACAGTGGAATATCCAAAACTGTTTGACCGATTTTCACGGGACTACCACTAGCAGGTAGCTGACCTTATAAGGAGTAATTTAGGCTATTTTATTTTAAACTGGCTGGTAGCCGCGAGTTCGTCCGCGTGAAATTTAGCAAAAATATGTTGTTCACTATAAACATATGCATGAGGCGTACGCTGTACTGGACTCCAAGAATAAATATAAATAAATTCCTGTATTTGTATATATCTATGTCATTAAAATTATATTGTTACGCTCGCGTCCACATAACTCAGTAACCATAGAGTAGTATAAGAATATTGCATCGAGTTCAGTGAGCACTATTTTAATTGATAAATGTTAAAAACTGCGTTCGCACAGATATACAGTTTGACATCTTGATTTATAATAATGCAAATAGTTAAACTCTTTCTGTACATTTAATTAGAAAGATAGTTATCAACTCGTCATTTGCAATTCAAATTTTTTTTTTATGTTTTAGGGGTAAACGAACAGGTGGGTCACCTGATGGTAAGTGATCACCGCCGTCCATAGACACTAGCAATACCAGGGGAGTCGCAAGTGCGATGCCGGCCTTTTAAATATGTGGGCCTCCGGCACTCTCACTGACCGAACGAAACGCAACAGTGCAACCACTGTTACTTCACGTCGGCTTTCTGTGAGAGGGTGCTATAGCCCCGGGCGAGCAGACCCATTCATGCTGAAACCAGTAATAGCTTCAGCGTAGCTCTACCACCTACAAATTAATAACATTATAATTAATCGTAATTTTGAAGATATACGAGGTCTTTCTAATAAGATAGTAGATCATAAAAGTTATTTATTACATTAAGAATTCCATAATACAATTTTCTTGCGGAAAAGATAAGCGATTACTTTTTGTATGGTCGCAAAAAATAAATTATACTCACAATATACTCGTATAGCTCGAAATTTTCATTAGTTCCTTATATAGAGTGTGTGCTGTGAGAGTTCCTGATGGTAAAAATTTATAAATCGTGGTGGTCGAGCAATTTGATCGGATGCGCACCTGATCGAACCTCGGCATGAACCAACCAATTTTTCGGAATTCGCGTACATTTACCAATTCATACTATCAGCTGAAAGTGAAGGAACACATCGTGAGGATACCTGAACCGGAGTAATGTTCTTGGAGTATCACCATATGTGGGAAAAATATAGAACTGTGGATTTCTCCGAGTTCGAAATCGCCAATACGTCGTGGACTGGTGTTGTAATTATGTTCATACCCTCTTTCGGGAAGAGGCTTATGGCCCTACGGTGGGTCTCTTACAGGCTGATGATGATGATGATGATGCTAAAGAAATGCAAGAGGAATCAAATACATATTCTCACGTTGCACTTTTACATTATAAATCTACAACTAAAAAAATTACCATAAACAAAAACCAAGAAACGTCATGAACGAAATAGCATATGTTATAAGAAAATACAAAAAATTGTCATCAAACGATGGGTTCTTAGCATTTCCTATGAACAGACGAAAGATCTACTTAAGATACTCTGTTAGCAACCATCCTAGAATCTATACATCTCCGTCAAACGAACATATACACGTACACTCACTTCCTTTCACACACACACATACACTTTTCATAAATGTACATACACACACTTTCTTACACACTAACATTTTTGTCGTTTTCAATTAATTATTATAACGATTTTTGTTTTTTTCTTCAACTTTATTGTAATGTAATGTAAATGTCAAGTTAAAATGCACCACTATCAACTAAATCAACCAGATATTAGAATTCCATGACTCAGGCACTGCCTAGCTTGGGGCCATTGTTAAGGCTAATATTGTGTAAAATATTCTAAAAAATTAAGATATTTGTATTTTGTATTTAAGAAAACTTTGTCACTGCTAAAATCAAATATTTATGTGTGATTCCAAAGCAAATCTAATACAAATTGGGAACCTGCTACATTCGACAAGAGAATTATATAGTTCATAGAGGTCATAAATAATTGAGGATTGAAATAAAAACATATATCAGGCATATAATTTATTTGAAATTTAGACACAACTATACCTTGTACCGTTTCCAAGTCCCATCTACCCATCCAAGGAAAGTACTCAACAGCAGGAATAAGAATGAAATAAAGATAATGAACAGACGGAGACCACGTTTGAGTGATACGTAACTAGGATAAGTAGAATCACCTGAAATACATAAACAAACTTATTTCAATTGTCTCAAATAGCTATTTGATGGATTAATCTAGTTAAATCTAAATTTTTTATAAGCATTGGATTTTTTTTTCTTTCTTTTCACTTTGCTTCTGATATTATCATTACTGTTATAATTTATTATCTTTTTCTGGTTTTGGAAGGAAATGTGGTTAGCGGGCCCTGTCGTACGATCATTGGCTCCCACGAACAAGCCCCACCACGTCGTGCGACTATTGGCGAACGCAAAACAACGGTCATCTACACATATGACTGTATCTATCAGCGGTATGACGAACTCCGTTGGAAATAGCTTAACGTGAAAGAAACCCTATCTTGTGCCTTTAATGCTATCGGTAGCAAACGAACAGACGGGTTGCCTGATGGTAAGTAATCACCACCGTCCATAGACACCTGCGACACGAGAGGCATCACAAATGCGGTGCCGGCCTTTGAGGGAGGCGTAGGCTCGTTTCTTGAAGGTCTGTGGGTTGTATTGGTCCGGAAACACTGCCGCTAGGTGTTCATTCCAGAGGGCCGACGTACGTAGGAAAAACGCATGTCGAGGATACCGTTCGACTACTTAGACAGCAGTCGATGGTGCCCTGAACGAACCAGTCACGAGAAATATATCACGTAGGCAGGTACTACAGACTAAAATTAATAAAGATAGGAAGGTATAATTTTTATATATAGTTCGTAAAAAACGACTAAAAATCATAAATTGATACTTCACGAATATACTTCCAGACGATGCGTATTGCGGGTATGAACTTAAGTATACATGAGTTTTTGTATAATCAGCTTTACGCTCATTGAGCGAGACTATCATGGGAGTAACCTGTGTTTTGTAGGTCAACAAAATGCACCGGGGTATCATCATTGTACCTGCGCGATATGTAATGTGCTAAACATTTTTACCCTTTGTCTCCTAAACTATGACGTATCGACAGGGTCGATAGGGAGCGGATTATCGTCAAGTCGATGGTCAAGAGTAAGAGTGGGATTGAAATCTATCACTTCGTACTCTGAGTAAGTCATGCTTACAAAAGACATGGTCCAGAGGAAGAACTGGTACACCACCGAACTTCTCTTCCCACAACTAAAGAACTGGAGAGTTAAGAAACAAGATAACTTTTAGTCACCGTAAGAAGTATCTATGGATGGTAAATGTTTTTCGCGCACTTCTCACCGGTTCATGTGAACGCCAGACTACCGAAAGAGGTTCATTATGGGAGGCCCGCACTTGTTGTGTTGAAAGAATAAAATGAAAAAATTACCGTAGGCTTCTAGCTAGTAAGGATCACTCTACTGTCCAGTGAAAGCTGATTATTGAATGTAACGTTTCTTGTAAGTAAGCGTTTCCACAACGAGGCTTATACAAGAACTTGTAAACCCAGTTGAAGTCATCATAATCAACACGGGCACAGAGTAAACATTATTAAGACGACACACAGAAGTATATCCTGTGACATGCATACCCCGTCTTATCCCGCTTGTAGGCGGGATATTGGCAATAGATACAGTCGTATACATAGGATATCTAGTTCTTGATGAGAAAGAACTGTGCCCGTTGTGTTGTTTTAAGGTGATGGTGTACCTTTTTTTTTTTTTACCCTGGAGAAATCCTCATGGATACCCTTACGTTGCCGGGGGACAACGTGAGGGTTATGCCGGACTCCTACCGGCTAAAACTCCAGCTCCGCTATGCACAATAATGAACCAGGGTGCGGGTTCACGATGTGCATGCTCCGCGACCCTAGTCGTGCGCTCTGATCACCCGTGGATGGACTGTACGGGGATCTTCCTCCCGTGAGGAGCCATTCTCCTCACCATGCCTCAAAAAACTGAAGCTGCGGCTATACCCGGCTTCAACGCCTCTCGGGTCTTCCTCCCTAAGTGGCAGCGAACGCCCCCGCATTCGCTACCGGGAGGGGATGTTGTGGAGGCCTCTGATGGTGAAGGCCTCCGCCTCGTCTCCTACGACGTCCGGTTCGCTCACGGCGAACAGCAGGCGCTTCGGCCGCCCTCTCCCTCTCCCGTTCTGCCTTTTCTTTGGAGAGCATCACCTCCTCACAATAGACGATAACCGCCGCCCATGCCCTCTCTCCACCAACCATAGCGCGAACCACAGTCGGCAGAGAGAGGTCACTCCCCACAACCGCCTCTAGGGCGTTCCGCTGGACATTCCATGCAGTACACTCCTGCAGCGTGTGCAACGCCGTATCCACTGCGTTACCGCAATGGTAACACTCTGGTGTGGGCTCCCTTCCGGCAACCTGGTGCAGGTACTTGCCGAAGCAGCCGTGCCCGGTCAGTACCTGCACCAGTCGGAAGGTGAGACCACCGTGCGTTCGACGCACCCATTCTTGCAGGACTGGTCTAACGGCCTCAACGATCCCCCGACCAGAGTCCGAGGAAGCCAGGACGTCGCTCCAAATTCTCACCTCTATTTGCTGGAGGTGCATCCTCAGCGCCTCTTTTTCAGCAGGGGCCACCCTCTCCCCCCGTGCTGTCCTCACACTACACCATCGGTAAACTACCGCATGGGAGTGAGCTATGAGCTGCCATGGTGCAGAGCCTGCCAGGAGGCACGCCGCCTCTGACGACATGGTCCTGTAGCCCTTTATTACCCTGAGGGCCATGACGCGTTGCAGCCTCCTCAGGGTACCGGCGCCACATGTCGTCAGGGCGTCGCACCCCCGGCACCAGAACCGCCCAGATTGGGCAGAAGACCCGCTAGCACATTAGCGCTACGCAACACCTTGGGTTCCAGTTGTCGGAAGTGCGCGTCAAACCTCCACTGGCTGTCAAGTACCAGCCCCAGATATTTGATGGTCGGTTTGACATCGATCCGGACCCCGCCTACCACGATGTGGGTTCCAGCAGGTGGTGCTCGTCGGCGGCCGTGGAAGCACACAACCTCCGTCTTCTGTAGGGCCACCTCGAGCCCGAGCGACCTAATCCTTCGGACCACCTGGGCTACGCTGGCAGTAGCCAGCATCAGGGCGTCCCGAAGGGTCTTTCCACGCGTCTTGACGAGTGTATCGTCCGCGTAACAGGTCACTGCTGCGCCAGGCAAGAGTGCTCCGCGCAGCGCCCAATCGTAGCCGATGTTCCACAGGAGCGGACCAAGTACCGACCCCTGTGGAACACCACATGAAATCTCCCTCTGGTGGGCACGCGCATCCTGCCCGACGCAGGTGACCTGTCAGCCCCCCAGGTAGGACCAAACCAGTCTACGGAGGTACCCCGGAAATCCATGGTACCTCATGCCCTCCGCAAGGTGATGGTGTACCTAAATTAAACAACATTGATATTTGAATTAAGACTCCTTATATATTACTAAAGTACATGAATAATGAATTTATATTTCTTGGTTATTGTCATATATTACATCGGTCTTTGATTAATTTATTTCCAATTATCTACATACATAACAGTTATTCTCATCATTTAAGGTTTGGGAAGAAAACGCAAAAAATATCACGCAACATTTTTATTTTGTATACTCCAAATATAATTGTTCAAGCTTTAATGTAATTTGTATCAGCTGATCGTGTTCTTGTAAAATTAACCGCGTTACGGGGTTTGATATTTATTTTGAGAATTCTCTTCAAAAAGTATCACTTATACTAAATTACTAAAATAAAAACATGATTCTGCTATGTAAACTGACTAATTCTGAAATATATCATAATACTTATAAAAGAAGGAGTTAAAGTTTGCTTTTGCATTTCTCACAATCTCTCATCTGCTTGTTGTTACGAATGTTATAATATAAACTAACCTCAATCGAAGTATTTTTCCTGAATATCCTATATGTATGAATTTTCACTATTCTAATCCTTGTCTTGGTTAATTGCCCTTATTGGAATTCTATTGCGAATAGTATTCAGCGGTATATCTGTCTCAACCCACTCAGTGTTTTCGTCTGCACTGAAAATCAAACAGATTATTAAAATTTGTTATATTATAACACACGTCTCGTTAAAGAATAAGATACTACGAAACGATTAGCTTCTAATTATTTAGTTATAACCGGTTAGAGGCACACGAGGAAATCGTACGCGCTGCGTCTCAGACTTGTGAATTCGCTGCAAGGGTGATGCACTTGCCTACGCCCTTCGTACGTAGGCTTATCGTATACCGTGTGGAAGTTTATACAACAAATAATTGTAAGTCGATTTGTGGCACTGATGTGTAACACATTTGTTGTTGAGGACAAATGATCCAGTACAATTATTTATATATTGTAAATACTTTTCCTCGTTTGTATAATATTTCTCTTTCTTTGGAATATCTTATGTTTTGCTTGTATGTTTAAAAATATATAATAAATGTGAATTATATTATAAATAAATATACAGAACCCAGCAATCAATGTAAAAGTTAAGTTAAATAAAAGGTCAAACAAGTGCCGCCTTAGTAGGCGCACCACTTACTAGTTGTAAGGACAAAAGTATGTATAAATATAGGCGAACAACTTATGTTGACACAGGAGTTCGATCTCAACCACGGTTGTGAGTGGACGTATCCGTTCGCGCTGTCGGTGATGTCCGGACCGATTTTCCTACTACGGTTGCTTGTAGTGTCGTGAATACTTGTGTTCATAGTACTTCGAGTGATATTAGTTAGAATACGATTTTTCGGAAACCGTACTTTTCAGTACGACTATTCAAACCGCACTTCTCAGTGCGAAGAGTGTAAATTTGGTAAAATAAATCACGTGTTAGATTCGTTCGTGAGTTGAATGTGTCGTGTTAATCATTTCTGTGTGTGTCTCTTTTATCTACCGAGCTCGGATAGCTCGTTACAATCACTTTGGCGCACCCCCCTGCCTCTCAGGTAGGGAGGCTCGAACATCAAAATACTACCAGAATGGCCGCTCTGAAAATATCTCCCGAGCATGAGCTCACTAGGTTGCGACGTTTTGTCGGAAGTCGAGACCCGCAGCTATTAAAAGCGTATTGGATATACGTTTCCCAAAACGAGTGCTCAAGCGACAAACAGTCATCTCAACCATCACTGAGTGCTACCAAAGGAAATGCTGCAACATCTCGCGCGCGCCCAGCTGAAAGGAGTGACACCATGACCTCTAGCTCTCATTTGACCGAAACTCCTGTGACCCGTGAGCGCTCCCGCTCAAAAATACGCACAGAGAACGTGCGCTCACCTTCAAAACAATCGCTTGACGCCAACTCAACCGCCGTTGCAGTTCACACGTCGAATTCATTCGCAATACTAGACACGGAAACCGCACCGTGTAACGCCGTAGAAGCACTAATGCCCGATTTCGCCCGCACCCCCGCTCCAATAATTCTTAGTTCGAGCTCCGACTCTGGCTCGGACATGGAGCTTGACATCGCCGCTGCCTCCTCGAACCATGACGGATTTAAAAGTGTTACCCGCGTTCAAAAACGGAAAAAACACACCACCCCTTCCTCTTCCGACACCGAAACTGTAGAGGAACCCGTGCAACCGAAAAAGGCTGCCATCATAGGTGACACCTACACGTCACGTTCCTCTGCTGTAGACTCCACCTCTACTTCCGCCTCAGCCCAAGCCCAAGTCGTAGGCTCCGCGGCAACGGCTAAGAAGCCCCGCACTCCACCGCCTGTCACAATCCAAGACAAATCATCTTGGGTCTCTATCTCCTGTCAACTAAATCAGAAGGGGATCAGATACACTTCGGCACTGAATACCCCCGCGGGTATCCAAGTTAAGGTTCCCTCCACCGATGATCACCGCAAACTTACCTCTTTCCTCAGGCAGCATAAGTATGCTTACTTCACCTACGCACTAGAGGAGGAACGACTTCTCCGCGTAGTTCTTCGCCGCGTCCCGGCCGAAGTTTCAACCGATGACGTGGCGATGTCGTTGAAGTCACAAGACTTTCCGGTCCGGGAGGTTCACCGAATGTACCATCCCCGCACCAAAGTCCCCTTCAGTCTGGTTTTGGTTATTCTTGACCGAACTAAAGAAGGAAAAGCCATTTTTAATCTTTCTTCCGTATGCGGTCTTACAGGTGTGACCGTCGAGGCTCCGAACAAAACCTACGCACCCTCGCAGTGTCACAACTGCCAGGCGTATGGTCACTCGGCAAGAAATTGCCATCTCCGCCCTAGGTGCGTGAAGTGCCTCGAGGACCACTCTACCAAGGAGTGCACACGTACCCCAGCTTCTGCCGAACCTCCCAGCTGCGTGCTGTGTGGTCAAGCGGGTCACCCTGCGAATTATCGCGGGTGTTCTCGTGCGCCTCGCACAAAGCGGCCACGACAGCCGAGACAGGCTAACCAGGTTAGGGTGCCTGCTACTGCCACTCATCCTCAACTCTCACCTCTAATGTCCTTAGAGGCTTTTCCCGCTCTACCAAGTAATTTCAGGACTTCGGCAACACCCGCATCCGCATCAAAAGCCCCACAACAGTCTGTCACGGCTCCCTCGGCCCCTTGGGCTCCCATGCCCCAGTCACCGAAGGCCACACAGATAACCCCGGTCTCTTCTTTCTCCATCACCGGTATCGAGTGGGTGGGCCAGCTTCTCCTCGTGCATGACGTACAGGAGATCATTGCTTTCAACGCGATGATAAACAGTAATAAGGACCTCGGTCTCCTAAATGCAATCTCGCAGTTTCCTGACGTTGCGACTACCATCCAACGCCTCGCCCGTGCTTCCCACAAGTAAGTTCCTTTTACAATGGATAGAATAAAACCACGTAGTATTTGTCTTTCCTTTTTTAATGCTCGAAGCCTTAAACCCCAGCGCGATCAAGTAGCTGCCTTTCTACGTGAACATCAAATAGATGTGCTTCTAGTTCAAGAAACACTTCTAAAGCCCGGTAATCGTAACCCCGCGATTGCGAATTACAATATAGTTAGAAACGATCGCATAACTCGAGGCGGTGGCACCCTCATTTACTATAAACGATCGCTATATTGCATGCCAATGGACCCTCCTCTTGATCTTTTACATATGGAAGTGTCAGTATGTAGAATAGGTATGACGGGTCACAATAGTTTCCGCGTACCTCCGCCCGAGCAAAAGAATACTTAGATCTGACCTCGAGGCTCTGTTTTCGCTCGGCGATTCCGTTATAATAGCGGGCGACCTCAACTGCGGGAACGTCATCTGGAACAGTTCGAGTATCTCTCGCAATGGAGAGTTGCTTGAGGATCTAGTAGACGAGCTTGAATTTGACGTCGTAGCTCCTCTTGAACCTACTCATTATCAGGATCACTGTCGACCGACAGTGTTAGACGTAGCTCTCCTAAAGAATGTCTCGCTTTCGATACGACACGTTCAAGTTATACACGAGCTTGACTCTGATCACCGTCCAGTTATAATACAGTTAGGTCATTTGGATGACACCAGCCCTCCTTTCGTCAGAGTGCCTGACTACGCGAAGCTCAATAGGTACCTTAGTGATAACCCCTCCTCGTCCAGTCTTGATAAGATCCCGGACATGCTAGTGTCCAAAACTGATGCCGACCTGGCTATCGATTCCCTGGTCGACCACCTTCAGACTGCCATCAGGGTGACCTCAAGAGAGGTACAAACGGCGAACGACCGCCGTTTTATACTTCCTGATGACGTGAGAGCTTTGATCACGGAAAAGAACGCCGCGACGCGAGCTCATGACACCTATCCATCCGAAGAAAATCGTGCCCGCTTACGCACGTTGCGGAAAGCGGTGAAAGCCCGCATTTCCGAGATCCGTGGCGAAAGATGGGATAGGCTCTTAGAAGACATCAAACCGTCTCATGTGGCGTACTGGAAGCTAGCACGATCCCTAAAAGCTGACAACACCACTTCGATGCCTCCCCTCGATAGAGGTCCAGGTATGTCACCTGCATTCGATAGTATAGACAAAGCGGAATGCCTAGCAGCAAGCTTAGAAAAACAATGTTCTCCAAATACAGTGGACATTGACCCAGTCCATATCCGATCGATTGAAACCTCGGTGGAGAATGCAATCCTGTTCCCCCCCACGGATACTTTAACCCCGGTAACCCGGGATGAGGTCTGTGCCGCTATAAAACTTCTGGAGCCCAGGAAATCTCCTGGTCCTAATGGTATCAAGAATGAAGTTCTCAAACTACTTCCCGATCATCTCATAGCCCTCTTGGTCTGCATCTTCAATGCGGCCATGGCCCAGGGTTATTTTCCAGCCGTCTGGAAAAAGGCTATAGTGATAGGTATTCACAAACCTGGTAAAAAAGCCACTCTTCCTGATAGTTACCGCCCGATTAGTCTTCTCGACACACTCGGTAAACTCTATGAGCGGCTCCTTCTGAACCGTCTCCAGACCACTATGTCCGTTTTAGACCTGCTACCACATGAACAGTTCGGCTTTCGAGCTGGACACTCTTGTACACAACAAGTGCACCGCCTCACGGAGCACATCCTGCATAACTTTACTGAACCTAGAATATCATATCGTACTCTCGCGATCTTTTTCGATGTAGCTAAAGCTTTCGATAAGGCGTGGCACGCCGGACTCGTTTATAAGCTTCTTCAGTTTCGAATCCCCGATAGATTAGTTCATATCATTCGCGACTACCTCTCGAACAGAACTTTCCGTTTCAGAGTGGAAGGTGAACTCTCCCGACCACACCCAATACACTCAGGTGTTCCCCAAGGATCTATTATTGCACCATCCCTGTTTAACTTGTACATTAGCGACCTACCACGATCTCCGGGAGTCGAAGTAGGTTGTTATGCCGATGATACAGTGATATTTGCTTCAGGCAGGCAGAGAGTGCATCTCAGAGCACGCATCCAACGTGCTGTTTGTAATCTCGGCGAATGGTATCGAAGATGGCGTATAGAAGTTAATCCAGATAAGAGCTCCGCAATACTTTTTGATTCCTCTAATAAACAGAACACATTAAAACCTCTCAGGCTATTCGATACTGACATCCCTTGGGCTACCGAGGTTAAATATCTCGGTGTCACATTAGACAACAACTTACCTTTAAAACTCACATCCAGAGAGTGCGGAACAAGGCTGCTATGGTCTTGAGCTGATTACATATGCTATTATGCCTCACAGAGCAAAATGTCACTCAGACATATAAGCTCATCTCTATAGGACGTGTGGCCGCCATATTCGTACACGTATAGTTGCCCCGTGGTGTTGGCGCACCCTACATCCGACAGAAATTTTTGAAAAGTGCAGGTAATTACAAATCG
>JAQQSE010000263.1:0-72234 GCA_035772565.1 Antheraea assamensis
AAAAAAAGATGTCTGGTAATGTTAATCAACGAATATTTCATAATAGTTTGTAACCGTCATTCGCCTAAACAGAACAAGCGCATTTTTTGTCCTGCCCACCTCCGCCGCTTTCATACCCCCTTGTGCCTAGTAATTCAACGGTGAACAGTTGCGTTTATGACGTCATAATATAACCGAACAAATCTTAACATTTGGAGTTTCAAATTACCTAGACGTACATTACGTTAAAATAGATACTATTTTTAGAACATTACAGTAACAGTAATGGTTTTAAAACTTTTCAAAGTATGAATTTAAATAACATGAGGTATAATTCAGCAAGCAACTCCCGCCAAAACATTACCGCTGTAAGCGGCCCGGCTCCGCCCCCTTTGCCCTTGCCAGTGAGCGCTAAGGACAAGCCAACGGTTTTTGTAACGGTCAAGTTTATTCACCTCACATTCAGCTGTGCCTTTCTTACGTAAATGTATGACCGATCTATGCATAGAATTCTGGACTTAGACAATCATATGTTGAAATGATGTAACAACGTTTTTTTGTTTCATGAGAACTACTCGTCTTATATGGATAATTCATGCTGTGTCCACACAGATATCATGATACTTATTCAAAGTTTTTATTTCACGTCTTATCGAAATCTTTTCAGCAGATTCGAAAATTAGGGTGGACACATAACAGACACTTTTATTTATACGAGTATCTACACCGACATCTTATAGGTAAAATATATTAATATGTGTATCACAAGTGTGAGACCGATTTAGATTTGTTTTTTACGCTTTGATAATTATAGCTCAACGAGTTTAAAGAAGCTTCTTAACTATTTTTACACACATAACTTTTTTTGTGTTTTCGTAATTTTAAATCTCTGTAATGGTCGAAATTCAGAGTTTACAATTCATTTATTTGGAAACTTATTTCGTAGATACCTGTTATAAAGGCCACTGATAAAATATAACGTAAAAAATATAATTAACTATCTGTTAGTATTCCCGGAGTTAAAAATACGGCTAAATCAATTCCAATGAAATCACATGAGAATCTAATATCATTTTTTAATAATAACGAAGAAGAATTATAAATGAATACAGAAATCGGTAAAGCAATATTCTAAATCTATTTAATAAACTTTTGTACAATGATATCACATCTGCATATAAGCAAACCGATGCAAGGTCATAAGCCTCTATCCAAAGGATGGTATACACGTGAGCACCCTACCAACCCACGACGTAGAGTTGTGTTAAGCATAGAGAAATTCACATTTCTTATTCATTCCATTATTCCTTTTCCTCAACATTCCTTACGTACCGATTTCCTCGCAATGTTTTTTTTAACGGCAGCCAATAATGTTACGCCTGTTAAATTAAAAAGTAGTATAATCTGTACAAACATGAATAATAGTAATTCTATTTTTTTAACTATTTTTATAATGATGATCATAAATAAAAATGCAATTTCATTCACTGTACAGATTTTAAATTAATTTTGTACACTGGAATTATATGTCATTTCAAAAATGATAATCTATAAACTGAGTACTAATATCTCGGAAATAATTGAATGAACCCATATTTTAATGAGATAAAACAACGAGTCAAAAATATTTTTTGCATAAAAAAGCGCGCAAAGCCATGGGCTAATTCTAGTATATTCATATATCAAATCTAAAGAAACATTACTGAAAATATTATGAACACGCACTAAGCTCTTCGGTCAATTATTGTACTAGGAATGTTTCTTACGGCAAGACGTAATGAAAACAGTTGTGCTATTTTGTACGAATCAATTACTTAAAATTTAATTATAACATTGCCTATTTAGTACGTAAAACTATACAAATATACTGAAATCTCAGTGCTTAGCTGTATCATACAAGATGCAGAAGTAATATTGTAATCGTCAGTTAAAAGTGTATTAAAATTTGGTACGTACTATACAAATAAAGGTACAACAAAGATACGAAAAATGACTTTGTTTTTAAATGTTGTATTTATAGATTAAAGAAGGCCTCAAAATATTAATATATAATTATCACCTGTGGAATCCAGAATTTACTAAATTAAGTAATTCAATATCATGTATATGTACATATTTCGAATTATTCTAAAGTAACTGATAAGCTGACAACAGAACCGTAGTGCATAGTTCGGCCATATTATTATGTCATTGGTATAACGGAATGTATTCGGGTCATTGAACACTCGTCTCGGTAAACGCTTTTGATATAATACCAACACCAACTGAAAATAACGATCGTTCATGTTGCGGGTGGCGACAATGGCCGAGGGGGGCGGGAGGTATTGCGCGGGAGCAGAGCAACGGACATGATATAACGTGTTGGCGGGAAATACGTTCTTGTGCAAGGTGTTCCTTGTCGTTATGCGCTAGACATTAATACTATTCAGTTTACTTCATGTTGTTAAGATATATGTGTACTTAATTATCTCTAGGAAAGTTACTGATAATTGTAACGAAATGGTAATGAATATAATGATAATTAAATGTATGGTATAACTGTTATAAAACCAATAAATAGATTTATATATATATTGGCAAGTAGGTGGTAAGTAGATAATGGTTCTTTGTCTTTGTTACTTTTTTCGTTGCTGGATAGATTGTGAATGGTTTTTATAATTTTATTAATTGTATTTTTGTCTTGTACAATTCAGAGAAGTTAAAAAAGGTTAAGTATTTTTACGTTTATTGTTTTTGAAGTTCATTACAAATAACTAATTTAAAAAATATTTGCATTGTTTATCAATACAATTTGAACAAAACCTACGCCTGTAGTATATACTAACAGCTGAGATATTCTCGACATTTTCCAGAGAGAAAGTTTGCAATATGTATGCCGGTATATAAGTAACTCAAAGAACCTCAAACCATGCCGATCAAAAAATTTTACCCGCGTAAACATGAGAGGGTGATGTAATGATGCTCGTTGAAGCAATCGCGGAGCTATCGATAAACACGATACCAGGCAGACGTAAATTTCTAAATCATTCAGTATCTCACAACGACATATCAGCACATTTCATATATGTAATTAGAGCCGGATATAGAGAAACATTTGATACTAATTAATTATTACATCGTAATTTAACGCTAATGCTAGTAAGGGTTATATGTTAATTACACCGTAGTATCATTATTTAATAACAATTATTGTAAACACTTCCCAATTATCCCGTCATTGGATCACGTAGTTAATTTTATATTGTACGTTAAATTGTAACGATAGACGAATAGACAATGAGATTGATAAGACGTAATTTGTTAACATTCCCTTTAATTTTGTACAGGCTTAGGTCTGTTACAATTAATGATTAATTAGTAATTGTGAAAAAAATAAAAATAAGCAATTATAATATATTTCAAACTTCATTGGTCTATGAATAGTTTGATTATTATCGATAGTTATATTAAGTTTTTACTGTTTTAAATATTGTATAGACAAAAAACTAAAACGAAACTAGATATTAATATTTAAAAATGCCTTGTGTTACAAAGCGTAATCGAAATTAGCGAAAACACACTGAAGAAAATATTTCCAAAAATATTTTTTTTTAAAATAATGTTGTCTTTCATTATTGTATACCAATATCAATGTCATGAATATTAAAATTGACGTCGTTCTGATTGAGATAAACTCTTATCAAAATATGTTACATGCATCAATATGTCTAAGCTTAGACGTGTGTTCGGACTTGATTACCAATACAATAGTCACTTCATAAAAGATGTCTGGTAATGTTAATCAACGAAATATTTCATAATAGTTTGTAACCGTCGTTCGCGCCTAAACAGAACAAGCGCATCTTTTGTCCTTCCCGCCTCTGCCGCTTTCATGCCCCTTGTGCCGAGTAATTCGACGGTTAATCAGTATGACGTCATAATGTAACTGAACAAATTCTTAACATTTTGAGTTTTAAATTACCTAGACGTACGTTGCGTTAAATAATAGAATACAATTTTTTAGAACATGAACATCATCAGTAATGGTTTTAAAAACTATTCAACATATTGAGTTTTAATAAAATGAGGTATAATTCAGCAAGCAACTCCCGCCAAAACATTACCGCTGTGAAGCGGCCCGGCTCCGCCCCCCCTTGCCCTTGCCAGTGAGCGCTAAGGACAAGCCAACGGTTTTGTAACGGTCAAAGTTTATTCACCTCACATTCAGCTGTGCCTATTATTACGTAATGATATGACCGATCTATGCAATAGAATCTTGGACTTAGACAATCATATGTTGAAATGATGTAACAACGTTTTTTTGTTTCATGAGAACTACTCGTCTTATATGGATAATTGTTGCTGTGCCAACACAGATATCATGAATACTTTTTCAGTTTTCATTTCAGGTCTTATCGAAATCAGTTCAGCCGATTCGAATATTAGAATGGACACATAATAGACACTTTTATTTATACGAGTATCTACAACGACATCTTACCGGTGAAATATATTAATATCTCCATCACTAGTGTATGACCGATTTAGATTTATTTTTACGCTTTGATAATTATGGCTCAACGAGTTGAAAGAAGCTTCTTAACTATTTTTACACACATAACTTTTTTTGTGTTTTCGTAATTTTAAATCTCTGGAATGGCAATATCACAAGAAATTATGAAAAATTCCTAATCTTTACTTCCTTATCCTTACTAACATTAAAAATGCGAAGGTGAGTTTGTTTGTATGTTATGTTTTCAAGCTTTAACGGCTCAATCGATTACCAGGAAATTTTGCACACACATTTTTAGGGTACAGAAAAGGGCATATGGTAAATTTCGTCCCGAAAAAAGTATTGTTGAAGCTGGAAGCAAAACCTAGTCGTATATCAGTTTGAAAGCAAACGCTGTTGTTTTATTTCCAATATAATTAAAATAATTATTAAGCTTCAAATAACCTTTTGAATCTGATATTTGTAGACATCTCTTTTTTCTGAAAATACTATAGCGCATATCCGTCACAATGTTTATTTGTACTGATCATCACGTACAGCAGCTCTATTCAACACATCGTGTAGACATCGTTCACACTACCAAAGTTAAATTCTTTTAACGTTATTACGTCACCAACAAGATACATCGGTGATAAGCCATGCCTTCACGTCCGTTACCTAACTAGACCCTTTGCGCGAAATTTTATTTCAAAAATGTTCTTCTTTGTAACATATTCAAGACTTACTAAATGCCCCAGTTTTGCACAGGCTTAATGCACTAACGTCGCATTATAAGTAAACAACATTTATAAATTACCAAAGTCGTACAAGTTACGTAGTTACCTTCACGCAATAACTTATTTAGTAAGTTCTAATCTACTAAAAAAACACAGATAAACACGAAATACGACTTTATTCTATAATAGTTATTTATATACTATATGCTTCATTAAAAGCAAAATTTTAGACTTAAATTTATTGAAGTAATTTCTAAATGAACTTCATTATAACGTTTACAACTTTGCTTATATGTTTGAGGACAAATTTGTAAGTAGCGTCAAATATCTAAAAAATATTGTAGACGTTATTTCAAACTGTGAACCCTAAAAATTGAAAAAGAAACGATGTACGTAATTAATTATTTGCATAAAACTAAACTTAGAAAAAGTCATCTCAGAAAGTCACTCATACATTTCAGATTCTTATCCAATTACTATCCACTTACTTTGTTTATATAAGCCGAAAAAAATACATTCTCTTGACTTTTAAAGGATTTACCTTGTAACCACAATATTGCCTCATAATAAATATTAATGTGTTCAAAAGCATAAATACTTTAAACATATAGTGCGTCTGCCACACTACACTCATTCAGACTTAGTAAAATATTTTCAAACTGTCTTTGTAAAGCCGTGAAGGCCTATAAGTTTAATAGGTTAGTTAGCTGGAAAAATAAAATATATTCAAACTGAAACAAGAAACTAACCAGGCGAACTTATAAAATGAACTCCCATATTACTATAGTTTCATAAGGACATTTTTCTTCGAGTTGCTCACAGACGTGGTATTTGAATACGCGAGTGATGAGTCAGCTCCGCGTGTTTGATTATAATGACCGTTATAATTTGTTATTTCGTAAGTACCTACGGTGACGTTGTAAGCTTACTCAAATATAATGATTAAATGTATTTGCACAAAGTCTACTCTCTAACCTATTTATTGTTAGATAAAGACTTTTACTTAATATTCCCTAAACTAAAACCTTACTGTGTGTATTAATATTGATAGTGTTGTGAAACAAAACAAGTTGTGAATCAAATAAAACTTATAAATTATGTATTAATATTTTTTTTTATTAAATTTATGTTTTTGTCGAATAAATTTTAAAGTCAACGACAACATCTAACCTTCATATGGAAGACATTATTGCTAAAAAAGTGAATCAATCATACATTTATATTTTGTACTGAATTTAAAATACACATTTTATGTTTTATCTAATTTTTATCAAAATAATTTCGTATATCACTTTTTGTCTTCAAAGAAAATAATTTTGACTTTTGTATGGTTACATGCATTTCGAAATCAACCCGTGTATTTGTAATTAATGAAAAGCTTACCAGCTGCAATTGTTGAGTGATTCTGAATATATTATTAAATTCGAAATTCAGATTGTACAATTTATTTATTTCGAAACTTATTTTGTAGATACCTGTAATAAAGGCCACTGGTCAACTACGGCGTAAAAAAATAAATTTAACTATCTGTTAGTATTCCCGGAGTTAAAATACGAATAAATCAATTCCAATGAAGTCACATGAGAAACTAATATCATTTCTTAATAATAACGAAGAAGAATTGTAAATGAATACAGAAATAGGTAAAGCATCTACTCAATCTATTTAATAAAATTTTGTACAATGATATCACATCTGCATATAAGCGACCCGTTGCAAGGTCAAAGGCCTCTTTCCAAAGGAAGGTATGTGCGTAAGCACCCTACCAACCCACGACGTAGAGTTGTGTTAAGTATAAAGAATTTCACATTTCTTATTCGTTCCATTATTCCTTTTCCTCAACATTCCCTACGTACCGATTTTCTCACGACGTTTTTCTTCAACAGCAGTCAATAATGTTACCCCTGTTAAATTAAAAAGTACTATAATCTGTATAAATATCAATAATAACAATTCTATTTTTTTAACTATTTTTATAATGATGATCATAAATAAAAATGCAATTTCATTCACTGTACAGATTTTAAATTAATTTTGTACACTGGAATTATATGTCATTTCAAAAATGATAATCTATAAACTGAGTACTAATATCTCGGAAATAATTGAATGAACCCATATTTTAATGAGATAAAACAACGAGTCAAAAATATTTTTTGCATAAAAAAGCGCGCAAAGCCATGGGCTAATTCTAGTATATTCATATATCAAATCTAAAGAAACATTACTGAAAATATTATGAACACGCACTAAACTTTTCGGTCAATTATTGTACTAGGAATGTTTCTTACGACAAGACGTAATGAAAACAGTTGTGCTATTTTGTACGAATCAATTACTTAAAATTTAATTATAACATTGCCTATTTAGTACGTAAAACTATACAAATATACTGAAATCTCAGTGCTTAGCTGTATCATACAAGATGCAGGAGTAATATTGTAATCTTCAGTTAAAAGTGTATTAAAATTCGGTACGTACTTTACAAATAAAGGTACAACAAAGATACGAACTATGACTTTGTTTTATTTTAAATATTGTATTTATAGAGTGAAGAAGGCCTTAAATTATTATTATATAATTGGCTACTGTGGAATCTAGAATTTACTAAATTAAGTAATTTAATATCATGTATATGTACATATTTCGAATTATTCTAAAGTAACTGATAAACTGACATCAGAAACGTAGTGCACAGTTCGGCTATATTATTATGTCATTTGTTAAATGGAATGTATTCGGGTCATTGAACACTCGACTCGGTAAACGCTTATGATGTAATGCCGATATCAACTGAAAATAACGATCGTTCATGTTGCGGGTGGCGACAAAGGCCGAGGGGAGCGGAGGGCGGGAGGCATTGCGCGGGAGCAGGGCAACGGACATGGTATAACGTGTTGGCGGGAAATACGTTCTTGTGCAGGGTGTTCCTTGTCGTTATGCGCTAGACATTAATACTACTCAGTTTACTTCATGTTGTTAAGATATATGTGTACTTAATTATCTCTAGGAAAGTTACTGATAATTGGTACGAAATGGTAATGAATATAACGATAATGAAATGTATGGTATAACTGTTATAAAACCAATAAATAGATTTATATACATATTGGCTACTACCCGTGAGTTGCTATGCGTGAAAAAGTTTCTTTCTCTTTGTTACCTTCTTCGTTGCTGGATAGATTGTGAACGGTTTTTCTAATTTGTTTAATTGCATTTTTGTCTTGTACAGTTATATCTTTACGAAACATTTTTTTTGTATCCTGTAATACTAAACCTGTCATATCTTATAAGATAATCATAGAAAATTATGCGATGCAATTGACAATAATTGGATTATTCAATAAGAATTAATTACTATGTTCAAAATATTGTTGTACTAATAACCTTAATATTTTTTTATAAGTATTAAGGTTATCTTTGGGTGATAGACATATACCTTCGCAAACTTTCTGTAAGCGTTTCAAGATAAACATTTTTGTTCTATGTTATTTAGATATAACTCAAGAAGCTTAATAATTAAAAGATAGCGTTAGAGATATGCCTATATTTTAATGCAAGAAAAATATAACACAGATATAAAATTTACATAAGTAAACATATTTATAAGGTAGCAGTTACGATTAACTACAACAATTCGCTATGATCGGTTTATCAACATTTGCATATTGGTCGCGACTCCAGTCAAATATTTATATCTATAGCTCTGCTTGATTACAACAAACACTGCAGCTGATACCAAAATGCGATAATCATGACGTAACAATACAATGAGTTTTTATATGTGAGAATTATTAAAATTATAATAAAAAACTGATTAAAATTCAGTTTTGTATATTTAATAGTATGAGCTTTACAAATATACTATTAGTATTGAAATTTATGAAAAAAAAACATATATAAGTTTTATGGTAAAACCATATTTTTTTTTCTTTCATTGTAATTAAAAGATAATATTAAGCTTAAAATAATTTTTTAAATCCAGTGTCAAGGTCACGTCAAAAGTTTCTGAACAAACTCAAAAACGTATGCCGGAACGATATTTATTTGTACTCACCATGACATGCAAGTTTTAATCAACACGTGTGTAGAAACCGTTGATATTAGTCTCGTGAAATTATTTCACGCGCACAATACGATCAATAATGGCGCTAACCTAGGGATGAGATTATTTTGTACATAAAACTGATTAAGCTTGAAGTTCATTATAAATAACTAATTTTAATAATATTTGCAATGTTTATCAATACAATTGAAATAAAACCTGCCCCTGTAGTATATTTATACTAACCGCTGAGATATTCTAGACATTTTCCAGAGAGAAACTTCGCAATATATATGCGGGTATATAAGTACCCCAGAGAACCTCACAACATGCTAATCAAAAAATTTTACCCGCGTAAATATGACAGGGTGATGTAACGTTGCTCGATGACGCAATCGCGGAGTTATGGATAAAACACTATAACTGGTAGATTATTACATCGTAATTTAACCGTAATGCTAATAAGAGCTATGTGTTAATTACACCGTAGAATCATTATTTTATAACAATTAATGTAAACACTTCTCAATTATTCCGTCATGGGATCACGTAGTTAATTTTATATTGTACGTTAAATTGTAACGATAGATAAATAGACATTGAGATTGATAAGATGTAATGTGTTGCTTAACATTACGTAATTCATTTGATAACATTCTCTTTAATTTTGTACAGGCTTAGGTTTGTTAGAATTAATGTTTAATTAGTAATTATAAAAGAAATAAAAATGAGCAATTATAACGTATTTCAAACTTCATTGGTCTATGAATAGTGTGATTATTAACGATAGTTATATTAAGTTTTTACTGTTTTAAACATTGTATAGACAAAAAAACTAAAACGAAACTAGATACTGATATTTAAAAAAGCTTTGTTTGAACGCATGACGCATTGAATAAACTGTTTTCATAAATAAAATTGTACTACAATAATGTTATATTTCTTCATTGCACCCAAGTAGCAATGTAATAAATATTAAAACTGACATCATTCTGATTGAGATACTCTTATAAAAATATGTTACATGCATCAATATGTCTAAGCTTAGACGTCTATTCGGACCCGATTACCAATAACAATAAACACTTTATAAAAGTAAAGATATTTGGTAGTGAGTAATCAACCGAATATTTCATAATATCTCTAAACAGTCTTTCGCGCCTAAACAGAACAAGCGCATCTTTTGTCCTTCCCGCCTCTGCCGCTTTCATGCCCCTTGTGCCGAGTAATTCGACGGTTAATCGGTATGACGTCATAATGTAACTGAACAAATTCTTAACATTTTGAGTTTTAAATTACCTAGACGTACGTTACGTTTAATAATAGAATATTATTTTTTAGAACATGAACATAACCAGTAATGGTTTTAAAAACTTTTCAAAGTATTGAATTTTAATAACATGAGGTATAATTCAGCAAGCAATTCCCGCCAAAACATTATCGCTGTGGTGCGGCCAGGGGCGGGCCTTCCCTTGCCAGTGAGCGCCAAAGACAAGCCAACGGTTTTGTAATGGTCGAAGTTTATTCACCTCACTTTCAGCTGTGCCTATTATTACGTAACGATATGACCGATATATGCAAAACATTCTTAGACTTAGACTTTATTGTTTGAAGCAACAAAGATAATTTCTATTTATAGCGGATAGTAATTAAATATTTCTTTAGTAATATTTACTTATAGCTGATAGGAAATTACTTTTTTAGTAAATTTTGAATTCTACTATTTTTTCGTAATAAACAAGTCAATAAATGCGCTTCAAATGTAACAACACGTAATGGGCTACAGAAAAATATCAAATTGATATAGAGTCAGTGTGTCTAATTGATAAAATATTATTTTTGAACGCATTGCGATCTAAAATAAATATTACAGAATAAAGACGTTTCTCGAGTCGTCTCTGTGTCTGTGAGTGCTAATAAACTATGTATTGGATTTTAATACATTATTCCCGTAGTCCGGTGAAACTGTAGCGGCCTTAACAAACGAACAGTGCAGCCAGTTCCAAAACAAAAAAAAAATTATATCTATAAATAATATTGAAATATTATAAAACAATGTCACTTTTCGATACGGTTTTCAGTATCTTTTTAATAATTTATTTCAAATAGTTTAATGTATTATATATGTATATTATATTTATATAAAATATATATTTATATTCATAGAAATAGATAGTAATTTATAATTACTATGTTGAAATGTTGCAACAATGTCTTTTGTTTCATGAGTGTTATATGGATTCATGAGCGGACTTCTTTTTCTGATTGAAATTTTACCTTACTATTTAAGTCTTCTGATTCTGATACAGATTATAAACTTTCTTTCCTTAATTTTATCGTTGTTGCTTTACCCACACATATATCACTACTTTAAAGTTTTCATTTTAGGTCTCATCGCAATCAATTCAGCCGATTCGAAAATTAGTATGGACACATAATAGAAGACTTTCATTTATACGGGTATCTACACCAACATCTTTTCGATAAAATATACTAACATGTGCATCACAGGTGTATAACAGATTTTTTATGCTTTGATAATTACAGCTCATCGAGTTTAAAGAAGCTTCTTAATTATTTTTGCACACATAATTTTATTTGTGTTTTCGTAATTTTAAATCTCTGGAATCGTAGTATCACAATAAATTATGAAAAATTCCTAATCTTTACTTCCTTATTTTTACTAGCATTATAAATGTGACGGTGAGTTTGTTCGTTCGTTATGTTTTCACGCCTAAACGGCTCAATCGATTACCAGGATATTTTGCATACTCATTAACAGGAGTACAGAAAAGGACATATGGTAAATTTCGTCCCGAAAAAAGTATTGTTGCTGAAGGATAAATCAAATCTACTTTAAGATTGACGAAGCCGGAATCAAAACCTAGTTGTATATTATTTTGATAACAAAACGGTGTTGTTTTATTTTCATTATAATTAAAAAATATATTAAACATCAAATAACTTTTTGAATCTAATCTAGTCTAATCTAATCTAATCTAGACGTCAATGATTTCTGAAAAAACTATAGTGCGTATCCGTCACAATGTTTATTTTAACTGATACATCACGTATAGCTGCTTTAGTCAACACAACGTGTAGACTTCATTCATACTATCAAAGTAAAATTCTTTTAACGTAATTACGTCACCAACAAGATATAGCCGCGATAAGCCATGCCTTCGCGACCGTTAGCTAACTAGACGGTTGGCGCGAAATTTAATTTAACAAGCCGCGGGAAATTCTACCTTAATAATTCGATTATTTTCTTGTTTGTAACATATTTAAGACTTAATAAATACCCCAGTTTTGCACAGGCATAATGTACTAACGATGAATTATAAGTACGCAATATTTATAGATTACCAAAGACATACAAGTTTTGTAGTAACCTTCACCCAATACTAATTTAGTTATGCATAATTTTAAAATTATCATATCTTCTAAGTCATTCATGCAAACAATATGCCAAGATGGACAATTTAAACATTCTATACCAATATATACCAGTTATATTTAGTTACCTAGATATACATAATTGGATAAGGATTCATTTATTTAATTATCAAATACAACATACACAAAAAAAAGTATAAAATGCGTCGTGGTGGTCGAGTGGTTTGACCAGTGGAATACCAATCCGATGTCCGGCAAATCCGGCATATACCAATGAATTTTTCTGAATTCACGAACAATTACTCATTCAAATTGGTGACACTATCGGTTAACTGTGAAGGAAAACATCGTGGGGATATCTGAATCTGAGAAATGTTCTTTTAGTACCTCTGTATGTGGAAAACATAGAACTATGGATTTCTCAGAGTTTAATTAAAATCACCAATACATCGTGGGCTGGCGTAGTGATTGTGGCCATGCCTTCAATCAGAATGAAGCCATTCGCCTTGTAGTGTGTCTCTTACAGGCTGATGATAACAAATTACTTTATAATAATTTGTAAAAGATAAAAATGTTCACTTTTTGGTTACCTTTATGAAATAGATCATTGATTTATATGAATATAATATACATATAATATTTCAAATATTAGTGAAAACCGTATCACAATCTTTTGCTTTGATAATTCAGAGGAGCTAAAAAAACACAGATAAACGCTTTGTTCTTTAATAGTTGTTTATATGCTATATGTTTCATTAAAAACAAAATTTTAGACTTAAATTTATTGAAGTAATTTTTAAATAAACTTCATTTTTACTTTTACAACTTTTCTTATATGTTTGAGGACAAATTTGTAAGTAGCGTCAAATATCTAAAAAATATTGTAGACGTTATTTCAAACTGTGAACCCTAAACATTGAAAAATATACGATGTACGTAATTAATTATTTGCATAAAACTAAACTTAGAAAAAATCATTTCAGAAAGTCACTCAGACATTTCAGATTCTTATCTAATTACTATCCACTTACTTTGATTATATATGCCAAAAAAAAAATTAATACATTCTCTTGACTTTTAAAGGATTTACCTTGTAACCACAATATTGACTGATAATAAATATTAATGTGTTCAAAAGCATAAATACTTTAAATATATAGTGCGTCTGCCACACCACACTCATAGAGACTTGGTAAAAGATTTTGAAACTGTTTTAGTAAAGCCGTGAAGGCCTATGAGGCTAATAAATTAGTTAGCTTCGAAAAAAATATTTTCAAACTGAAACGAGAAGCTAACCTGGCGAACTTATAAAATGAGCTGCCACATTGCTATAGTTTCAGCAGGACATTTTCCTTCGAAGTACTCACTGACGTGGTATTTGAATACGCGAGTGATGAGAGTGATGAGTCAGCTCCGCGTGTTTTATTATAATTTGTTATTTAGTAAGTACCTATGACTACGTTGTTTACTAAAATGTAATGATTATATGTGATTGCACAAAGTCTATTCCCAAATCTATTTACTGTTAGATAAAACTTTTACTTAATATTCCCTAAATTTAAACGTTACTATGTGTATTGATATTGATAGTGTTGTGAAACAAAACAAGTTGTGCAGCAAAGCAAATAAAACTTATAAATTATGTATCATAAATTTCAATAATATATAAGTAGTCCGATTTTTTTTTACTTACATCAATTTAACATTTGTTTGTTTCAGTATACTAAAATCTCAGAGCGTAGCTGTATCATATAAGATGTAGGAAAAATATTATAATCGTCAATGAAAAGTGTTGTTTCTTTTCGAACTGACTACACTGTTGGTCTGGCAAGGCCTCTACAGTTTTATCGGACAACTAAAGGGAGCGCTAAAGGCACTCACCTGATTTTATATAGGCAACCATCACAGGGGCGCACGGTGCGCCTGGTCTTGAATTGTCACCGAATATCCCGAGTCGAACTAAGCTAACTGTTATTTCATATAAATATGAATTTGTGAAATATAGACGTGTACCATGCTCTATATCTGACTATTAAAACTACTACTAAAACTGACTAGTAAATTAATGTAAACTAACTCCGTTCGAAAAAGGGATAAAAACAAATCCAAGCAATATGTGTACCTACATGTGTGTATGTGCACGTGTGTGGGGTGATCTGTGTTGTGTTGTAATAACTAGTGTTTGAAAATTTATTCAGTGTCACTATATTTGCGCAAGCAACGTGCTCGAGGGCACCATTCCGGAGAATCAGACCTCGGCTTGAGGCAGCTGCTGAGGGAGGCCTAGGTATGTGTGCTGGGGCAAAATTCACTATATGTGATTACTTGGACATGAGCACGCACACGCTCTGTTTCGAGGGACGTAAGGGTACTGAAAATTAGCTAACGAAATTTCTTCAGGAGGATCAGTGAAAATAAATCGCGGACGTCTTTTGCACCGCGACGCGTCGGGTACGGTGTTATAAGTTGCGGCGGATACCACCTAACGAACTGGGATGATACATAGCGCTATCGAAAAAACTAGTTGTGAGTGTTTTGACGTACTCCCAAATAGACGGCATCTCCAGGTCCCTATGGAGGTTGACTCTCCGGATGTATTACGGGGTACCCACCGCTTTACGTAGAAAACAGTTCTATAGCTTTTGTAATATTTCAAAGTTATACCTTGACATATGCGCGAGAACAGGACAGCTATATGTCAGAATAGGATGAATACACATCTTATACAAGGTAGTCTTATGTCTGAGGGATATTTTACTTTTTGAGCATATTAACGGATGTAAACGACCCAAAACCATTGCGGTTTTGTTTCGCACTCTTTCTACATATGCTTTAAAAGATAGGTGCCTATCTAATGTAACTCCGAGATATATGACCTTAAGGGCCCAAGAAGTCTCGGTTTCGTATTGCCTGAGGAGCTTTAGATTCTTAGGTCCCGGACGATTTACGGGGTCGAAAAATATCGCGATGCTTTTTTCAGGATTGAACTCTATTCTCCATTGACGATACCATTCACGGAGTGTGACGATGGCCCGATTGATTCAATTTCTAAGAAAGTCCGGCCACCAACTGGCAGCGTATATAACTGTATCATCAGAATAGCAACCTAATTCGATCCCCGGGGACCGGTGTGCCAGACCTTATCGAAGGCCTTGGCGACATCGAAAAAGACTGCTATATTGCGTTTCGGTATAGGTTTATGCGGGGTGACCTTTTTTCGTGGATTTTCGTTAAATTTAGAAAAAATGTACTCCGTGAGGTGGTGTACTTGATTCGTATATGAGTGCTTAGCGAGAAATTGCCGTATTGAAGATACAGACCAGGGGAACTATGATGTGGTCAAGAAGGACCCCATCAGGACCTGGGGATTATCTAAGCTTGAAACGCTTGATGGCGGCCGACACTTCATCGAAACTAACCGGGGTTACGGTATCCGCTCAAAGAGACGTGAGAGAACGTTCTAACGGGTGTTCGTTCGATCCGATATGGACAGGGTCGGTGTTAGCAGTGTTCGGAGAACATTACTCCTCTAAATTCGCGGTAAGATATTCCGCTTTGTCGATACTTTCGAACGTGGGAGGAAATCCAGGACTTATTTCTAACGGGAGCATGGGTGCATTAAGATCTGATTTGAATCTACGTACTATTATCCAATACGTCACGTGGGACGGCTGGATCTCCTCCAGAAGTTTGTCCCACCTGGCGGCTCAGATTTCTGAAATACGAGATCTAACTAGTTTACGTAACGAACGTAACCGATCACGATAATTTACAGACGGGTAAGTGTCATAGGCTTGAGTCATGGCATTCTTTTCCATGATCAACGCTCTCACGTTGTCGAGGAGTATAGAGCGACGATCGTTCACCGCTTGTACCTCTTTCGAGGTTTCCCTAACGGCGGTCTGAACAAAGTCAACCAGGGAATCGATAGTCTGTTCCGCGTCGGCTTTAGACACCAACGCGCCCAAGATTCTATGTAAGCTATCCGAGGAGGGATTATCTTTTAAATATCTACTGAGCTTCGCGTAATCAGCTACGCACGCGGGCTGACACTCGATATGGGAATTCGAACCTAGCTGTTATATCACGGGGTGGTGGTCTGAATTCAAATCATGTACAACTTGTATGAGCAGTATCGGAAGCGTGACATTCTTTAAAAGTGCTACATCTATTAGTGTCGGACGACAGTGATTCGAATATTGAGTGGGTTCCAGCGGGGCTACGATGTCAAAAACGAGATCGCTACCTTGCTCGTCGAGAATTTGCCCGTTGCGAGAAGTACTCGGACTGTTCCAGAAAACGTTTCCACTGTTGAGGTCCCCGACTATGATGACCGAGTTTCCTCGCGCGAACATCGCCTCTAAGTGGGACTTGAGAAGCTCTCTATTCGGTGAAAGATATGCTATAGATACCCTTCACACTGACACTTCCATATTAGAAAGAACGGGCGTCTCTATCGGCATACAGTACAACGAACATTTATAATAAAATAAAGTGCCGCCCCCGCGGGTGATACGATCGTTTCTGACTATATTATAATTCGCGATCCGGGGATTGCCCATTTTCGGTTTTGTAGGTAGTGTTTCCTAAACTATAAAGAAATATCTATTTGTCTATCGCGTAAAAAATCGGTTACTAAGTCGCGTTGTGTATGGAGACTTCTCGCGTTAAGAAACAAAATACAAAGACCGCGTGGTTTTATTCTATTTAACGCAGCGAGTTTTATTTATTACTATTTACGGAGGCGCGGGCGAGGCGTCGTGTCATCACGACAACGCCTGGGAATGAAGAGAGCACGTTAAGGAAGCCAATGTCCCTATTACTATTAATTATTTTATTGAACGCGACGATCTCCTCAATATCGTGTTCAAGCAGGACCTGTGTCAGCCAATCGATGCTGGGAATGAAGAGAGCACGTTAAGGAAGCCAATGTCCCTATTACTATTAATTATTTTATTGAACGCGACGATCTCCTCAATATCGTGTTCAAGCAGGACCTGTGTCAGCCAATCGATGCGTGACTGAGATTGAGAAAACGTGGACAGCCAGGGTAGGCATCGCTCTCTGTGGCTGGGGCTGCGTCTGAGGCTTGAGAACCTGAGGTTATGCCTTAAAGCCCAGTGGGCTACGGAGGCCCGCCAGGACTGGAGGGCGAGCGGCACAGAGGGTGCCTCGCGTGGCGTGGGAACCGGCGCTACCGGGATACAGGAGGTACCCGGCAAGTCAGGGAAGGCCTCCACGGATTTGAGAGCTTCGGCTTGTCTCGCTTGGTGGGGACGTTGTGTGCGCAGCGCGTGGGGGACTTGCCATAGGTCGCAAGGTGACCCACGTTACCTCAGAGGACGTGGCTCGTAGGCTCGAGAGTGTCGGGAGTGCGTGCGCACTCCTTCGTAGGGTGGTCTAAGCACTTAACTCTAAGCACTTAACGCACCTGGGACAAAGATGGTAGTTTGCATGCTGAGTGACTATAACTGTGACAGTTATGGCACTGCGACGGAGTATGGGACTTGCAAGGGGTTTCAACGGTGATGCCGGTGACACCACAGACAGAGGTGAGGCCGAAAATGGCCTTACCCTCTTGTGATCGGTCAAGGACGACCAGGATATAAGGTATCCTATGTACCTCTCGGAAAGGAAAGTCTTGCTCCTTAAGGGAGCCTGAGAAGTCATCGGTCGATATCTCGACCGGAACACGTCTAACTACGGCGCGAAGGAGGCGCCCTTCCTCGAGCGCGAAAGTGAAATAAGCGAGCTTCCTCTCTGGGAGAAGAGAAGTAAGCTTACACGGTGGTCAGTGGTGGACGAGACTTTTACTTGAATACCTGTGGGAGTATTCAAGGTGGATGTGTACCGGATATTCTTTTCGTTTAACCAAGTAGATATTGTGGATGACTTGTCTTGTATAGTAACGGGGGCGGGGTGCGGGGCTTCTTAGCCTCAGCTACAAAACGCGTAGCATGGGCTTGGAAGCTACCTAAGCCAGCACGCATGTGAGATGAGACGGATGCAATTACGCCCTCTACTAGTAGTATCATAGTTATCGGGACTTCCGTACCCGATTCTGAATCTGAGGCGTGTGACGTGACGGTAACGGGCAGTTGCCGCTTTCGGCTTAAGTTTGTAAAATCATCGTTCGTGATTGCGGGGGTCACGCTGGTATCAAGCTCCATGTCAGAATCAGGGCTAGAGCTCGACATGGGAACTTCAAATACTCCTGTATCTACCGGTATCTCCTGGAATAAAGGTGGCGCCAATGACGCGAAAGAAATCGTGGTTGCTAGACGGGGAACGCACATAATATTATCCGATGACGTTAACGAATTCCGTGAATAACGATGGGGCGCGAGTAGCGACAAGATATCGCAGCCTATCGAACTGTTCCTGTAGTGACGCCATGCCGTGGTTTAACGGAAAAACGACGACAAAACAAAAGAGGGTGCGCAAAAACGAATTCTCGGAACGCTCCACGCACTTGTTGTCACAGTTAACGTTAACACGCGGGTCGCACTAAAAAGTGCGGTTTACGATCACACAAACAATCGCACAAAACACTTTAAACAGGTGCGTTTCTCGGAAGTAATTGAAGTTCAAAAACACAATAGTATTAAGCGATGAATCACTCGATAGTACTGCTCACCTAAACGACAATTTATTAGTTCACGAAACAACATCTGGTGCGCATCGGACACGTCCTTACGTGATGGCTACTGGATCGGAACTCCATGAAAAGTGTATTAAAATTCATTACTTACTTTACAAATAAAGGTACAGCAAAGATACGAAAAATTACTTTGTTTTATATATTGTATTTATAGATTCCAGCGGGCCTCAAAATATAATTATTTTATTATCACCTGCATAACTTTCAAGTATTAAGAGTGACAGTGGAATTCAGAATTTATTAAATGAAGTAATTTAATATCATGTATATGTAAATATTTTGAATTATTCTAAAGTAACTGATAAACTGACAGCGGAAACGTAGTACATAGTTCGGTCATATTGTTATGTCATAGACACAACGGAATGTGTTAGGGTCATTGAACATTCGCCTCGGTAAACGCTTTTGATGTAATGCCGATACCAACCAAAAATAACCATCGTTCGTGTTGCGGGTGGCGGCAATGACCGAGGGGGGGGGGGAGCATTGCTCGGGAGCAGGGCAACGGACATTGCATAATGTGTTAGTAGAAAATACGTTCTTGTGCTGGGTGTCCCTTGTTGTTATGCGCTAGACATTAATTCTTCTCATTTTACTTTATGTTATTAAGATATATGTGTACTTAATTACCTCTGGGAATATTACGAATAATTGGTATGAAATGGTAATAAATATAATGAAATGTATGCTATGACTATTATGAAATCAATAAATAGATTTATATACATATTGTCCAGTATCCGTGAATTGCTTTGCGTGAAAATGTTTCTTTCTCTCTGTTATCTTCTTCGTTTCTGGATAGATTGTGAACGGTTTTTTAAATTATTTATTGTATATTTCTCTTTTACTGTTCAGGAAAGTAAAAAAAGGTTAAGTATATCTACACAAACATTTTTTTTATATCGTGTAATACTAAACCTGTCATATCTTATAAGACAATCATAGAAAATTGTGCGATGCACAATATTATCGTTATTAAATACCCAACATAACCATAACATTGAATTATGTGATGCTTACACCGATAATAATTGGATTATTCAATAACAATTAATTATTATATTGATCTAAATACCGTTGCAAATAACCCGTTTTTGTTTGATAATATTTTGAAGATAAAACAGATACTGGGGCTAAACTTTCCTGAATCAGAGAAATATAAAAAAGTGTCTTAACGTTTGTCATATTGTATACAGAGAGAGTATTTTATTTTAAATTCGTGGCTTATATGAATAATAGTTTTCGGAACAATTAAGTGTACTCATATTATAATAACAAATCTATCAAAGTTTATTGAAATAACGTCAAAGATTACCCCCGCGTTTCTCAAAAACGACACTGACATGCTTTTTGGCGATTTTCGCGGGGTTTAGACATGAATTTTGACGCCTACTTCAAAGGCACGGTCGTTGAACATACTGTATTTAGCCGTGCCTAATACATCATAATGTGGTGTAATTATGCAATGTGGTCCTATATTTTGTCTATATTGCTTAAATAATAGAGATACATTTTGAATGTTTCGAATCGTTATATAATTAAATCTCTTTCAATATATATAGACATCGGTGATAGAAAACTACTCCTTTTAAAGAACTTTGTATTCCATTGTAAAGATATCTACACTTAACAGTTTGGCAAATGTTATAACTATTGGCGATTGGTCCCGGGAAGATATTTAATTGATACTTGGGTATGCAGGTGGATACTAAAGTAATAATATTCTGAAGCCTGCTACTATTTATAAATATTACAGAACAAAGTTATTTCTCAGCTATCTGTATTTTCCAAGTTCTTCTACACTACGTAACAAATTTAGATACAGCTTTCACCATCGTTTAGAGATTGTCTTCTGCTAATATAACATGGCTAAATGTAGCTTTTAGTATATTATGAATTGTTTTTTACTGGCTGAGTAGCAGTAAATATTACATTTTGATAAAAAAAATTGTTTAAATTGGTATAGAATCAGTGAATAGATTTATTCAAACACTAGCTAGTGCGCTCGCGACTAGGGCATGCAATATTCATCTGATTATATTATTCGAGTTTTACGAATACCACTATCAGTACTATTAGACTTTTAAGAGTTTTTCGAATACCTTTGTATTATTGAATATCTAAAACGATGAATATGCTGTAAGTCTTGTTTCATAACAATCATACCTATAATTGCCTTAACACGATTACCTAGATACATATTGACAACATAATAATTGACTAAAATTTTTTTTGAGAACTGGCTTTACGCTGTTGGCATGAGAGGCCTTCACAGCTTTACCGGACTAAAAATTAACTAACATGTAAAGATTGCCAAATACATGTTAGTCAACTAGCATTTCCTTTTAAAATGTGTAGCTTAAACCTGTGCTTTATGCTCAAACATAAAGCACATTAATGAGTATTGCAGCAAGAACAACACAGAAGTCATAGTTTTAAATATTTAATAAGTACTCTCATCAATGATTTCCTTGGCGTGACATACTAGAAAATAAATCAAATTTGAAGGCAATAATCATGACAAAGAAATATAACAAAATTACAAATTTAATTATTAATAAGAACACATGCTTCGTAGTTTAAAAACATATTGTGTCGATATTAGTACAAATTGATACATACAATATTTATTGACTAAAATTATTGCATTATCTTTCTTTGTAAGGGCGATTGATGTTAGGAAGTTGTATATTGTTTTACTTGAGACTCACATGTGATTTATTATGTTACAAGTTAAGAGTGCCGGTGATAGTAAAATGTTCGTTCTTGTCCTCTCCAGCTATATTGAATGACAAAGTTCCTCAGGGTTATGTAGGTGTATAGTTCTTTTACATTAGGATTGCTCAACTATTCGAAGATCTCGAATACTTGGGCCAGCATTATTCGAATAGTAAATATGGGCGAATACCCGAATAAAATGAATACTCAAATAGTATGCCTTACCCGCGACTTCCTTCTAATGAAATTGTTTTCTTTTTTTGTATTTATGGAAAATACGCGTCTGAATTTTATTAAAAGCGATTTTTTTTCGTAATTGTAGTTAGTGTTTAACATGTTTACTTATTTCGAATTACCTCTGTTTAATTTTATTATGGTTGCTTTGATCCTATGGAAAAACGTAATAATTAATAGTTTATATAAAATTTTTAAAATACATATTTTCTAAGTCAATTCGAAAACACTTCAGTAGTTTATGAGGTTAGAACAAACAAACAATAAACATTTTAATTTTATTCATACTATCACCCCGTCACAACTACCTACGCGTGCATCACAAGTATCTAAAGGATTTGGATTCATTATATAGACTTTCATATTTACAGTTCAATGAAGCTGTGTTAATATCTTTCAACATTTTTTTTTTTGTGGCGTGTAATATTAAATCACGATATCGACTTACGATATAAATATAATAATAAATTTTATTCAATGTCCCGATTTTAAGTTTATTTTGCAACATTAACAACGATAAAATTACTAGTAATACGTTTAGAAACAATAAAATAGATCTATGTTTTAGTAACATAAAACAAAGAAACAAAAATAATTAGTATATAAAAAGCGAGCGGACAAGCCACGGACAAATTCTAGTATATTTATGTATCAAAATAAAAAAAAAACCATCGTATTTCGAATACGCACTAAGCTTTTCAGATAATTATTGTACTAGTAATATTTATTGTCACAAAACGTAATAAAAACAAACGAATATTGATTGAATGAGAAAACTTCTAAAACCATAATAAAATTGGACATTATTGGTACAATTTACTAGTATTGCATTAAATTTTAAAATCATTATTATTAGGAGCGATATAAATCACAAATTATAAGACGACGTATCAATAAGGCCCCAATAAAGGGTCCCGATTGACAATAGTAAAATAAAAGTGTACTTTATGACGTGGACATAAGAGATATAATCGTAAATTTGGGACATTAATTGTCCTTACTGTGTGTGACCTTGTGCGAGAGCAACGTGATGTGCTGTCCCTTTCATACCTATAGGTGATCAAATATTGTTTGCTTTTTCGTACGCCGCCATAACTTCAGTTGAATACTTTTTTGTTATATGCTTTAAATATGCTAGTATTTGAATATAATTTCACCTAATATTAAGTGACGACGTGGCTTAAGATGGTAAGCTAGTAAAAACGTTGAAATGGATTGGCTCTCAACTGCAGCTGCTGGACACATCTGTAGGTCTTTGATGGCAAATTTCTAATTCGAGGTTGACCAGAGCATGATCAGATGGGCATTATAATATACCTGACTTTTATCCTACAAAAAATCCGGTATGTTGCTGGAGTTTGAATCTACACCGAGCAACGCGGTATCTAAGCACGTCTACCATTAAGTCATCATCGTTTTAAAATAAATAATATCGGCCAACAAGTAATGTACAGCAACTTCTATAAGTTGTAATGAATTGCGTAAAAATAGTGATAAATTACTATAAAAAAATCATTATTCCGGCTATAAAATTGCCTAAACCAAATTTGTCTACTTTGAAATTAGATTTATTGAGTGAAGAGTACGGATATAATATACCGCACTGCTCTGCGTAGGAAGTTTGGCAACATCGCATTGTTTTAGGAGTTACCAGAATCCGTTAAATAAAAGATAATAATTAGTATATCCAGACGCTATAGGATTTGAAGTGCGGGTGGGAGTGCCGAGAGTTTGCCATGTCGTCAGTGATATACGTATAATTATATATTAACAGGTTATAATATTTTGGAATAAAAAGTCGTTTTCATACGATTAAATTAATTAATTAACCGACATTCGCAGAGATTTTTCTTCTACCTAAAGTAGAAGTGCCAGACGTCAGTATGTTAGCATATATAAGGACGGAAATTCATTCCCGGGATGTATATATATATATATATATATATATATATTAGTTCGATATAATTTTAAAATTTCACACTTGTCCATTCATTTCCAAGCTAAGCACAGCCTGTTTATGTCTATTAAACGTCTGATATACGTCGTGTGTTCAAAAAGTATCGCGAATTTTGTGTTTTTTCAAAAATTATTTATTTATTCATGAATATCTATTTTGTTCCCTTCAAAGTAATCCCCATGAGATATTATACACTTGTGCCAACGGTTTTTCCAATCTTCGAAGCACTTCAAAAAATCATTTTTTTTTATCTTGTTCAGCTCCTCCTTCGATGCCGTCTTTATCTCGTCAAGAGAAGCGTAACGTCGTCCTTTCATGGGCCTCTTCAGTTTAGGGAACAAGAAAAAGTCACAGGGGGCCAGATCTGGGGAATACGGTGGCTGCGGCATCATTAGTGTGTTGTTTTTGGCCAAAAAGTCGCGCACAAGCAACGATGTGTGAGCAGGGGCGTTATCGTGGTGCAAAAGCCAATTTTTGTTCTTCCACAAATCGAATGGCACGAGCCAATCGATATGTTTAGGTCCTCAGCAACTTCTCTAACGGTGATTCGACGATTGGCCAATACCATTTTCTCCACTTCATTTTTTCGTCTGTTGTTGAAGTGCTCGGGCGTCCGGCACGCTCTTCGTCGTTTACATCTTCTCGGCCTTCTGAGAACATTTTGTACCACCGATAAACGTTGCTTCGGTCCAAGGTAGCTTCTCCGTATGCCACAGTCAACATTCGGAATGCATCCGCGCACTTAATTTCATTTTTCACACAAAATTTGATACAGGTTCTTTGATCCATTTTTTTGAATAGGTAAAAATCGAAGACGATCCAAAACACGTGCAAGCAAAGCAGCTGTCAACAATTAAATGAACATTCAAAATGGCCGAGCTTGTCGGCATAAGTGAGAGACATGAGTACCAACATAACGCCACAAAAAATTAGAAATTCGAATATACGTAACCCGCGAAAATTCAAAATTCGCGATACTTTTTGAACACACCTCGTATATATATGTGAAATTTTAAAATTATATCGAACTATTTTTTGTCCGCGGCTTCACTCGCGTTAATTTAACTCGTTAATATGAAAGGTACTCTATGTTCTTGTCTGCACTCGTGACAACGTGTATGCAAAATTTCATTGTGGTCGGTTGAGTGTTAAAGTGTAAAAGCGTTTACAAACAAAAAAGCTTACTTGCCCATTTAAAATATTAGTTGGGATTATAAAAAAATATCAAAGAGTTCGTTAAATATTCATTATTACTTACCATTTAGAATAATGGTCCTCAAACTTTCTTGTCTCGTAGACCACTTACCAATTTTTACTGGATTGGATTTTTTACAAATTCATCAAATTTAAATGTGTTTTTGACAGGTGAACTTGTTCGTGGCTGGGTAGATTTTACTAAGCGAAAAACTAAAAAAAAAACCCAACCTTTATATATTTATTCAAATGAAAAACACTGCATCCAAATCAAGTTAAGTTATTAGCTAATACATTATTTCAAAGTCAGGGATGCACCTGATGTTTTGATATAAGATTATTAATATTTACAAATCCCCTCGCGCAGTGATTTCCAATCTATTTTTTATAGTAAACGCACAATTACAATTTATAATTCTATTTATAGACAGTTACATTTTTCTTGACGACTTGTATCACTGGAATTGATTATTGTCGACCTTCATTTGTATCACGTCGACCCCGAGATTTTGTTTTCGCTGACGTGGACCCCTTGAAGTTCGAAATCGACCTCCCGTGATCCATATACACCACTTTGGGAACCTACAATCTAGAATAAAGTGTAGTATAATTAAATCGTACAGTGGAAACATTGGTTGTTTTTTCTTGGAAAATCTATATTTATGGATGGATACACGTATTACGTTTCATCATGCCATGTTATTAATTGTGACGGCTTACGTGTTACGAACTACCTGTTTGTATCTAAACAATGAAATTTACATTGAAACAGGATGAGGAAAATGAAAATTAAAAGATGAGACGAATTCACCTTCATATACACTTATATATAGCAACAGAGTATATAAAAACCATTTTTTTGTTCTGTAATATCAATTCCAAAGCATTTAAAAATCCCTATAAATAATCATGAGACGTGACGTGACGTTCGAATAATAAGATTAATGGAATAACGATTAGAAGTTTGTTTGTTGTTTTTATATTTTGGAATGTAACAATTTTACAAAATTCTTGTATTCAGTTTAAAAATTAACATTATCGAACGGTTGTAAAGAAAAATATGGTACGTAAATCCAGACAAATACCAGCATCAAAATGAATAAGAGACTTAAAATATATATCTATATTTAAAATCCTATAAATAGCATGTAGTTATAAATGCTTATAGATTGCACCCGTGATAACTTTCGAGAAAATTCTATGCTCCTGTATTCGATAATTTTAGGATAGTGACCTGTTAAAGTAAATAATAAATAAGAAGTCCTCACTTGTTATGCATTGTTGGAGAGCTAAGGAAACGGGTGTTTATAAATAATCTGGAAGCCAAGTTTTATGACGTTTTTTTAAGGCATTTTAGTGAGAAAAAATCTCAAAAAGCTATTGAAATAATATCGTTTTTCGACTAGCATTTTTTGATTTGGAGCGATAATTGGTGTTTAAATATTGATAAATAGCCAGTGTATAATTGTTTTATAAATCAGAAGAAAAAATGAGATTTAAATTTATGATGTTGCATTTTTGACTTATTTTGAAAAAAAAAATTAAAAAACATGATAACTTAAAAATGGTTCACTTTTGCATAATGCATATGGGGGATAAAAATTATCACAAATAGTCACCCCTATCACCTCGAATACGTCGAATTACCAATAACCCTGTACAAATCAGATTTATGGTTCTCATCAGGAAACATGAAGAAATGAAATAAAAGAACTTTTTGTAACTTTTTAAAGTATACATATATATCTCTTTTATTTTGCTATATAAAAATATAATATGCTAAAATGGCGATTAGTATAGTTTTTTAATAATTTCGTTTGCATATCAATTCGTTTGAATCTAAATATATAAAAAAGCGTTAGAAATATAAGGTGGCAGACAAGAATAATAGTGAAATAAATATTAAGTATTTTAAATTAATCGGACTCACAGTCATTGTTTGCGTAAATACCATTAGAATTATTATTATATGCGCACAAATCATATCTGAAATATATAACTAATTAATCGTCTTTAAATCGTATGTCTATAGGGATATCTTCGTCGTCTGCATATCCTGCTTTTGATTTATCTTCCGTCTCCCTTTTCGGGGATTCTACGTGAATTTTATCACCATTGTATATATATTCATTAGGATTTAATGGAACAAATAATGGTGCATCATCTTTTTCCGTCTTTTTATCTTCGACAACTTTCTGAGTGGTGGTATATTGAACTTTATTAGCGTCATTTGGATTGGGAAAAGCATTAATATTTTGATTTGGTACACTTGGATTTTGCCCATAGTTGGGTGCATTATTTAGATTATTGTTGTTTCCATAGCCGGGTCTGTTATATTGGCCGTGGTTGCCTTGTGGTGGTCCATTGTTATTGTTCACATAATTGGGGGGATTGTGTTGTCCAAAATTATTCGGATTATTATTATTTCCGTTTCCATTATTATCTAAATAATTTTCTTGCGTATTATAGTTATGTTGTCCGTTTTGATTTTGAGGTCTAGTGTGGTCATTGACAATAACGATGATAGTCTCATTTGGTTTTTCCGTTTCCTTTTTATTACTCTTCTCTGGATTTACACCAAATAGAATAGAACTCGCAACTCCATGTATGTCTTTATGCACCTGGAGAGCGCTGTCAAAAAGTCCTTTCAGTAAACCTCCATTACACTCATAGCTGATAATGAGCAAAACGAATACTATTATTTTTTTTTTCATTATAAAAATCTATAATTCTAATGAACTTGAGTAACGTTTGCTTGACTCAGTTCGACGTACTCTCGCGAACGACTGGCGAGCTCATCTTCAAGGCACGCTTTTGAATCCTGTTAGAAACCTGTTTCGGTGAACTTAGTTGGTAGTTTAAATATATTTGCGAACTCATTAAAACAGTAAGTCTGGTGAACTCCTCTACACATATTGTATGTATTACGTATAAATTCCACTTCACTTTTTTTATATCAATTCATTTTAATTTAACATCTAAAGTCATATGGTTTTTGTATAAGCAGAGCACACTGTACAAACAATCGACAAGTTTGCTTTCCGTAATTACAGTATACATACTAAAAATGAAGTAGTTACACAGTTTCTTAGATTATTGATCTATAACAATACTGCAGGTATCAAGTTCCTTTTATAATTGCTATTATTCACAATACCCTTGGTTCCGGATGTCGATCTATTCGTCACCATCGACGTGATTTCAATTTTCCTCAATGTTTTGTTAATGATATAGGTGTCAGTGTGTGAGTGATTAAATTGTAGATGCTATTATATATCAGTCCGTGGGAGGTCACCTTAACAGAACTGAGGTTGTTGAGATATGAATGCTGGTTGACGAGACAGACGATTTTTTTAATTAGGTGTATTAATTCTAAATATTTTGTGTGTGATGGAATTTTCTAGAATAATATGCATTTAAACATTTTAAAACATATATTCTCCTAAATAGACATATGATAATCCTGTCTGCCCATTGGCATTTACGAATTCTATTTTGGATACAGGTGAGTTAAATGTTTAGTTCGACTTGTCAGACAGGTTGAGCTCCTGCTCTGATATGCATTATTGAAAGGTGACCAATTATAAAGAAACTTAGATTATTAGAATCTTCATTCGAAAAGTAAGAACTGGTTAGTAAAAAATATTAAATTCGTTTGTAACAAAAATAAAAAACCAGTATAACATTGGAGACAGTATAAATAGGCGAAGGTGAAACAGTACAGTATCTTTTTCTTCTCTGTTTGTTAATCGTTGGTGTCGTAGCTATTGGCGAGCTTCTTAGTGTTATTAATGAAAAAATTTGAAACAATTTCTTCTTTTATAACATCTACTATATTATATGTATTTATACATATACTCACGGTCACAGCTAACGTAAAAAAAAACAAAATAAAAATAAATGTAATGTTTATAATAGCACAACTCTAGCAAAAAAACCACAATAATATTGAAACTTAAAAAAAATAATTATGTTTGTTGTGTATTTAGACTACTAGTTATAAAAAATACTCAGTAAACATCCGATCATAGTTAAAACTTTTTAAAATATGATTGGTTTGTTAGAATAGATAATTGATTACAATAGCATGTAGTTATGTTTGCCGCAAAGTAGTAGTACTCCTGCTGTGTTCTTGTACGAATACGGTGTGTTCTAACTAAACAGACTAAATCAATTTCAAAATGGATTATACACAGTTATCGCTTAAAATGCCACTTAACATGGTGGACTTAATGTTTTTTAAGAAAAATTGATTGGTAACGCTGTAAGTTCAATGCGAATTGATTTTGTGGTTACAAGACACGCAAAGATTCGATGATATTTGCAATTTAATTATACATAAAAATCAATTGCTCAATGTACGTAGGCGCATCACATCAGAATGGTTGCACTTATTTTGCTAAATCATTTATGGCGATATTTGTAATTGTCAGTACAAGGGTTGTATTAACCCCTCGGTGGATTTTTAAAATCTCAAAATGGCGGATTGTTTTTGTTTTTTTATTAATTTTATGACATCGTACTTGTAAAATTCATGGTGAGTAAAGAAAAGTTCGAACAAATGAAAAAATAATTTAAAAATACATTTTATATAAAAATTATGATTTTACAATGCGTCATTTGTTATTTTTCAAAGTTTTGTAGTAAATCAGATATTTTTTAATCCTATGCTGCCAACAGTCTGTTCACCTGTGCCTCGTGAGGTCAACGTTCGTTTGTATGGAACTTAAAACTTTAAAAACTATTTGATAAATCGTACACAGCATTTTGGGTAAAAAAAAATCTAGATAAAAAGTGAGTGAGTGTGAGAGACAGAAAACGATAGCGAGGTCTTCAAAAATGTTGACGTTCAGTTGCTAGTTTATTTATTTATATTGTCCTTCCTGTTGTAAAGGGGGGTCGAATTGGTCTCGTTTCCGTTCTTAGTACACCCGTACGTAGCCGGAGTGAATAGCTAGTTTTACCTAAATTTAACATTGAAACAGGTTTATAATAACATCACTTTGGTATATGACTTTGAGGATCAACATTCACTATGTTTATGACCGATGTATTTTTGGGTTCAAACTGGGTGTTGGGCTTTATACACACGTTTATCTTTAGATGATAATTTTACCTAACAATACATGACAATGTGACTTAAGGTTGTATAACATGCTAAATGTAGAGGGTGGCTATCATGTGCAGCATCCGACACACACCCATATATTGATGACAGATTGTCAAGTTGAGTGTTGTAGCTAACTAGGCGGCCATTAGACAAAGCGTTATCAGTTTTATATCTTGATTTATATTAATGTAAAATTTTAAGACTTTAAATCTTTCTGTATTTATGATTAGAAAAATAATCAAGTCATTGTTTATAATTCAACATTATAATTAATAATCATTTTGGAGATAGAAAAGATATTTATAATATAATATTAGATCATAAACGTATTACTATAAGACTTTTAATTTCTTGCGGAACAGGCAAACGATTACTTTTTGTATTGTCGCAAAACTTAATTATATTAAGAAAAGAACGAAAGAAAAATATTATTGTCACAGGCAAAAGTATACAAAGAAAAAGCATTAAAATTAAAATGTAAATCTATGGCAAGAGACTTGGCGTCAGTGTACTGCCGCTTGTAAAAACGGCGATGGTTTTCAGCCAAACCTTAAATTTTCCTGGAAAATACAAGTGTACATCTCTCATTTCACGCTCAAAACGTCATAAAAGCTAAACAATAAAAAAAGTTAAATTGTATACATATATATAATATACGTATATAAATTCTTTCATTTTTAATGCACAAAAGAATTTCAACCAAAAAGAGAATAAAAAATTGTATGTCATGTTATATAGTCATGTCGATTTAGCGTCAAATCTATTAACGAGAATAGAATTTCTTATTTACGCCCTAATTTTTATTCCTTAAGAATTTGTAGTTTTATCAATTTCTTAAATATAAATTTGCTTTTTATCTGTAATAGAGGTGGTAAATTATTCCAAATTTTTGACGCCGCATAATTGAATTTTCCTTCATAGGCTACCGAATGATGTTAACGTAGGGATACAGTGTTTCTTATTTTAGATCTCGTATTTCGTATTGACAATATGTGTTTCACCGAATTTTCCTTCATCGAAAGCTCTGACTCATTGTACTTGAATTTGCGTCGATCAATGCGGTATTCGATCACGATGCCAATGAGCCGTTATAGCTTATCTGTATTTTATTTGTAAAATATGATTATTTAGTACTTCTGCACTTATAACGATACTATTTAGATCGGAATCTTATGGTTATTTTTGAAAAGTATAAATAAAACAATATTTTTCCGTTTCTTTTAATTTGTATATATTATTTAGTAATAAAACATAATAGGAGATAACAATTTTTGATTTCACAACACATTTGCTTTCGCAATGACTTATCAAATCTTTGAATATATACTAGAAATCAAAATACCTATAAATATTTTGAGGGCGGACTATAATCGATGCATGCGGGAAAGTAAAAGCATTTCCAATTTTGTGATTATTATAAAAATATTGTTAGCATATTTTAGAATCAATAAGTTTTATCGTACTCTGTAGTTACCAAGAATAGTGTTTGAAGGACTTTTAAATGTTAATGAAAGCGATGGATCAATTAACAAAAATCCCGATATGTAAATAACCATTTGAACTTAAAGACCCGTATATAGTTGTACATTAATGAATTTCAATTAATTCACTTGTTGAATAAAGGGTACATAAATTGTTTATTCCTCTAATATATCGTAAATTCATTTTCTCTTAGGGTTCCGCAATTCTTTTTTTTTGTTGTTAAAAAATGGCGTTTTGAACAAAGCATTCAAACTAAAATGATAACTAACATATTTGTTTTGAGATGCGAAAAAACATTCAGCCTCCAAAAGTATTAGGAAAGTAAATTTAGTATAATAAATTCTATGAGGAAACATTCTAAACAAACTTCAAATAAATGTCTAAGCATTTTCTTTCAATTTTCATTATCTTTTTGTAGAATTTAACAAAAATACATATAGGGATTTTAGGATATCTTAAACAAATGTAGTTTAGCCTACAGTCGTTGTAATGGCTAGTGTATGTTAATTGGAACTAAATTCATCAATGCGAATTGCGGTAGGAGTTAACTGCTAGAAATCGTCACGTAAGCAAAAAGCGTTATGGCTCTCTATGCGTCTTTCTCTCTCTCTCTCTCTTTTTACTGAATTTGGTATATTTTCACGGAACCCATACAACATTACATTAAGCACATTTCTTATATTAACTACGTATTATACAAACTTATATCTTAATAAGTATAAGGCACAATGAATCCTTACATTTATATATTTGGTTAGACACTCATTAATCTTATGATATTATGTACTTTATACAAAATAAATATTACTTTAGTAAAGATTTTAATTTATAATTAGAAGTTCTACACGTAATGAATCCTATAATGACCACACGGTTAATATGTAGTCATTTTAATTACTTCGTGATTTTAATATCGTACAATAAAATCGTGCGCTACATATAGTGTCTCGTACTGTCTCTTTTTTGACATTAATTCAACTGAATGATAGAATGAGATAGCTTTACACTTGTTTGCATCGTTTGCAAAGAAACAGTTAATTTTAATAATTTTAACGTACTGCAATTTAACGTCCACACCAATAAATATGCGAAAGTAACAACTCTGCCTGCTTTTACGTTAACACGTTCCATGCTACGTGTATCACCGGTGGTATACGTTAAATTTGATCTTTTACCACATGTACCACACACTTGTAATGTGATACTTACACTACTTACTTACTTATATTTACACGATGTGATAACTACTGACAACAAAATAATTACTTAGGTATTAATATTGTAATATAACTTTGTATGATACTATATCAATTTTTAGTCAAAATATGAAATTGCCTTAAAGACATATCAGGCAAAATTGGCTTGACACGGAACGTGTTAACTTTTCACAACCAAGCTTCTGCACCGAATGCAATGAAATTTTCCCCAAAAGTAGTCATGTATTTAGATTATACTTCACCCTAAATATTTAAAAAAATGCAGATAAAATAGCTTATGTGTTAAAAGTTCGATGATCTATACAAATATAGTCATTCTTGTGCACAGTAACTATATAGTTTGTACTTAAAATTAATTTCTTTAAAAGAATGGTATATGAACTTTAAAAAGTAAGACTGTCATCGATTGATATTTACGTGACTTGTATAGTCTTCTTCTTAAAAATAATATTGCAGTTTATATTAATACAAATAAAAACATTATAAGCAATCGCCGATACCGAAATTGATACATAGATTAAAATACACTTTTTACGTTTTGCTTTATTGTTTATCACTATGCAGTTCTTTTTTCCTTTCTAATGAAAAGGCAAAAGTACCTGTATGTATATCATAATCTGTGTTTAATTTAGACGGTCAAACAATGCTTTGTGGTGGCTATTAACTTTCTCGTCAGGTGTATTTATTTATAATTATTTTAAACTTAAATAACTTACAAGAGTTTACGTAACCTCATAAATATTTCTTTTTTCGGGAATATGATAAATTAATTTAAGCGTACTGTGAAATGAATTTATGTACTGAGAACATTTCTAATATGAATTTCAACGAAACTGACTATAACTTTTTTTATTTTTTAATTTCCTTTTAATTTTCCTATATTCAGATTCTACGTTATGAGTCGATGAAATAAAACACTTTTTTATGTTTACTTGTTATAAGTAACCAATACATATGCTTATTTACATTTTATGCTTTAATGCAAAAATCGATACAAAATGTAGTCAGTTTTTTCCATCATAGTATTATTAGGTAGCATTATTGTCTTTATTTTCATATATGTTATCGCTGAACCCTACAAAATCCCATATTATTTAGTTAAAATTAAATAGTCAACATTTTGAAATCGATGCCAAAGCTGTGAGCAAATACGCAAATAACTATGAAGTCGCGAAGTGTGGCATGGGTGTTTGGCATATTTGGAAACAATTTAACAAACAATTGCATTCTGTTCCCACGTGTCGGTTTCTGGGTGCACATCGAAACAATGTATGTGAATAAGTCTGATATCTACAAACAATATATAAGAAAATGTTTAGAAAAAAATGTGAAAAAATATTTTTGACATGTCAGATATCGATTTGACACAAAAGCTAAACCACAGATAAAAGAAACATTTTAAGTGAAAGATATCTTCCTAAACTTGTTCAAGAGATTTTGTTTACATTTAAACACGTTATTATTGATTTAAGCTAGTTTTTTATTAATCGTGCCTAATTAGGTATTTTTATTTCGTATATTTATAGCCGGTTTTTTTATGAGAGCATTAGATAGTGATTAAAAAAGTGAACGTTCCAGGACATGATACGAAGTTTCAAGTGAAACAAAAAATTTAATTTGATCTAAGCGTATATAGAAAATCGTGTTAGTCTAGTAAAAATTTAAATGTTTAATTGTAATTATTACAACTCATAAGTTTTTTTTTAAATATGTAATAAATATATAATTTAATATCTACAGCACCATTTATCATTTGTTTACGATTACTAAACACTACAGAAATCTCATACGATATAAATTGTAGATAATCGAGACTTGTGATAAATTTAGTTTTTTAACTTTTTTTTTTGTTAAATGTAGATAAAGTTTTCAATTGTAACCTCAACATTGCTATTACCACATATTAAATAAGTTATGTAACATAAAGCAATACGATGTATCCTATGTATGGTAATGTGGGTATATATACCGAAAAAAACAATTAAAATAGTACATACAATTTTTTTATTATGCCATCAAACTCTTGTGAAAACTAAAATAAAAAGCGTTTCTTTCTTCATCAGAAGCCTTATGATTATGTAATTCATGAACACTTAAAAAACTAGGATTATGGGATTAAAATTTTTTAAATATTTTATCTTCTCATTTTTCAAATATTGTGGCAAACAATTCCATTTATTGAAAATTATTATATCTATTATAAAGTAGGTAATTATCACTTTTTTGCGATGATTTACTGTTGATCACTAATAAGTTGGAGCCAAAAACTTCCAGAAAGTTTTTGTAATACATGCTATTATTTCCCATCCACTTCATTTCTGTACAAAACCGAAGCTGTATTACGCAAAGTGTCGCCTATATAACACGATGTAGATTCAAACAACGCAATATTATGAATAACAAAATAAAATATACTTTATGACAAATTGAGATCGCGTCAAAAACTCGTATATTCTGTGTTTAAAATTAATCTCCCTGGGCACCAAATCCCATAATGTTTGTAATAGGTATTACAATATCTGTTTTAATTGCATGATTTTAAGCACAGTTGACGAACAGTTCCTATCGTTGTCTCAACAATTTAGCGTACAATAGTCTGACTGGAGTTTTACACCACCGTGAAGGGATCGGAGAAGGATTTGTGATTATAATTTGCAAATCAAAACGGTATCAACAAATCGCATATCATAAAAGACTCTGTTGTTATATAAATTATATAATAAACATAATGATTTTATATAAAAATATTATAATTTTATTTTAGTTGAAATATTTAATTATTATCGATTCACACGTGTGACGTGTTATTTAAATCTAACTATTGACCAAGCGACGATACTATTGACCATACGACCGTACTATTGACGCAGAGCGTACTATTGCTCAATGATACTATCATTGGTATTGCCAATATTATAAACATTCCATCACTATATTTATAGCTATCTAGCTGTATTTTCTGTGTCTGTGTTATTATTCATATGAAAATTACAAAAAATAAAATAATGATAGTTTTATATTTTCAAAAACTACTTCGTTTACACGTTTGTTATTTATTTATAACCACAACATTTTTTTTTTACTTTTTTGTCGTCATAGTTTTAAAATTGTCTCGATATCAAAGTGACCGCACAACACTTTGATAATTATTTCGTATTAATTTCAGTTTATTGTGTAAAAAATTTGAACACTAGATGTTTCTAAATACTAATATTGTCAGTGATCGTGGATATAGGTAAAGGGGGGTCTTTATCCGGGGCGGAGTGCAGCGGGCAGGGCGCCCGCTTCATGCTGCGTGTGGTTCGGGAGCCCCGGGCATGTGTCGAGTGCGTACGGCGTGGAACTCCACTCGCGTGTAGTCCCGGTGAAGCCCCGACTATTGGCGCAGTTTTATCGAACACCTTGCGGTTGTTCGACGACGAGGGCTTCGGCCGAGGTCAGTCGATCACGTGTTTTATTTTCACGTAAAGAACACATGAGAAAAGGAACCCGAATATCGGTATGACCGACATTCCGACGCCGACCGCGGCTAGTATTATCAAGTGTTCTCGTATGTGATCTGTGAAGTGTCGTATACAGCCCTGGAAATTGTAGGATTATGTTAATTAATTTTTTTTTCGAAGAACAAATATTAACATAAAATGTTGATTACAATTTCCATGTACAAAGAAATGTCCATATTTATAATTTTCCTATGGAAATAGTGTTTAGTGTAGGGTACAAGTACCAAGTATCAACTTGAATACTTAAAAAATAGTACTTAATTTAATAATATTACAAAAATCTTAAATGGATAAAAATTCACATTATGAAAAAAATAAACCAATCGACGAATTCGCGTAAGTCAGGGGTATCATTGTAATTGGTCCTTTTACTCTGTTTACTATTGCAATGTGATAAACAAGGCCAGGTTTTAAGTAGTAGGGTCTTTTATTGGATGCTGTTTTAGAGGTTATCAATTTTTTCTTTTTTTTACCCGAGTCTCTTATACATGTTGAGTTACTAAAATGAAGTCCGAGATTACATGCAACACATGCCCAAGTGATTGTCTAAATACATGAAATTTAAGGTATTGCAAAACTATCGACAATTTCTTTACACCCCTTTTTGACCAATTATGTTCTATAAATGACAATTTAACAATATAGGTTATAATTTTTGCCAACATAAGTACAAATTTCATAATGGTAGTTTAATATGAAGGAACTTACGATATAGTATATATTGGAGGGGTGATCTCTCGTGCCGCAGCGCAACGTGACGGTTTTGCAGCAGGAGTCCGGAACTAGGAGCCGGGGGTCGTGTTCGTGCCATCTGCTGCGTCTCCAGTCGTCGTACTGCGACGCACCGCAGCAACGGAACTGGAATTACAGCGTTTAGTCCTTTGAATTTAACCTTCTTTAAGCGTGATGACAATAAAAATCTAAGATTCAATGTTATTACAATTTATTTCAATGAAATCTACATATATAGAACGGCTGCATCAATCTGGCTATTATTTTTTGTTGTTTGTAATTGTCCGGACAAGGTTAATATGAATGGAAATGTTCGTAAAATCGTACAAAAACGCGAACAAAATTGATTAAAATATACGCATATAAAATGTGAGTGAGTGGGAAGTGGGAAGATCTTTAAAAATATTGACAGATTGACGTTCAGTTCTTCAGTAATTATATGGTCGTACTGTAAAGGGAAGATTTAGTCTTATTGACGTGATAACGAAAAAGCATGACTCATTGTCATGTTCCGCCTGCGCCGAGCGTGCAAGCGAGAGCGCGGAACAAGTGATACAGAGGCGCGATCTCCGTAAGCGTTCGGCTTGTGACGCATCTATCTCTCTTCCACTTTGTATAATACAAAATAATGATAGTAACTCAATTCAATTCATAAAAATATGCAATTTTTATTAATATTTTTTATGACGCTATCACGTAAAATTGTTGCCCGTAAAGCCACTTTACACACAACATTTTTTTTTGTGAGTACACCAGTGCGATGCCGTGGTGGGCAGAGAGAATATAATCAAAAAGACGCAAAACGAAAGACTTCAACATAGTGTTCGATGGAAAATGTAAATTTGCGTTTGGTAAAATTTGATCGTGGATGGTCAAATACTAAAACTTATAAAGCATATTAAAAGGTGTAGCGTAGTATCACTTACCTCGATTTGCATTCTATCTACGGCATTCGTGACGGACGTGTCGAGGGCGTAGTTCGTGAGGAAGGTATTGTTCAGCTCCATGCGGAGTTCATCCTCCACCGCTACTTCGTAGTAATAAGCCAGCCCCCCCGCCCCCGCCTCCAGAATGAACGATATCAGCAGGAAATACGTGTACTGGAAGTTGAATGATTGATAAACATATTTAAGGATAAGCCATGTAAAATGACTTGAATACAAAAAAAAGTTCGCCTCTCTATGATTTATTTCTCAGAAATAAAATAAATAAATTTAAAAACCGCTTACCACAACTTCAAGAATAAAAAAAATTTAGCCTGTCAGTTTGTATGTTTCGATGAAACTCGACAAATGACGACCGATTTTAATATTTTTAATCTAGTTATATACTATAAAAAATAAATTGATAGGTTCTAATTATTAACAATTATACTTTTAGAAATCGTTAATAAATTAACTGTTTATAGAGTACATAGAAATTTTGATTTCCAATCAATTTTGTATGTACATAAGTATTGTAAATATATGTCATTTGGAAATTGATTGAAGATTCGTATCCAAGTATATTGGTTAATACAATAATGCCATTGTTGCTATCAGATGTAAGCGGAACGTATTCACATTTAAATAATGTCGTATAGCGCCGTCTCACAAAACTTTGAGGTACTAGTATGTTACCATCCATTGGCATCGAAATGCCACATAAAAGATACGAGATGGCGCTATATGATATAGGCTCAAATAATTAAAAAAAAAGTTTGTGTGTTTTTTAGTCAATACAACTACATAAATAAACTTAAAAAATAAAACCTTATCTAAATACGTAATTTGATCCAAATCATTGAAACCGTTTCTGAGATACAATAATATAAATATACAAGCATTTCTCCAATAACAAAATTGCGAGTCTAAAATAATTATAAATATACAAGCATTTCTCCAATAACAAAATTGCGAGTCTAAAATAATTGCCGGCGTCAAAACAAATTGTATAGAGCTAACGATAATAAAGACTTATTTTCAGAAAACTGGAATATATTAAGCCGCTATTGATTTAAATCGTGGCACACATGGTTTTTTAATGTCGCATTTGTCATCAGCACCCTCTAAAACATATGTGTGTCATAAAATATATATTTAAAAATATAAGAATGTAAACGTCTTTACGTCCTGTATATAGAACATTATAGTTTATAGACAAAAATAACTATATAATTTTTATTTAATTGTTCTATTACATTATAATATATGTATCACGTTTTATCATACGGTGACATTCATGCGGTTTGCAGTGTCATGCGGAAAATCAGTGGCGATTAACAAAATACTTTATAAGGAAATATAAAAATGGGAGTTTCAAGGATACTTTATTCTTAATATTCTAAATTTTATTTTTAAATGTTATAATAGAAAAAAATTATAAGAAGTAAAAGGCGAACAGGTAATGTTTTAACTCTCCTTAAATGGCCTCCATTAATGTCTAAACACTTAATTTTTTTTTGTTCAGCAGTAAGTTTTCCTAAGAGAATAAAATAATCTAACTAATCAGGTGCAAGATATATAGAAGATAATTTTTCTACCAATCACATGCCTTTGTATTACGATGTCATCCTTTACTAAAGAAACTTAACTTCAGTACCATTGTTGTATTTAAAGTTACGCCGATTTATTCGTAATTTTAGATTCATATAAAAATATTTTAATGTTGGTTTTGTATTAAGCAAGTCCGAACTTATGTCTATATAATAAGCAGCTAAAAATATTTACGAGCACTGTAGTTTTAATACTTACGCAGAGTAAACTAGTTCTGTTTTCAGTTTTAAGGCCGCAGCAACCAAGGGCTGAGAGAGGTATGCCGATCGCTCCCGCTATGATGAGCAGGTACGCGATGGCAGGATATGTGGGTGTGGGCAGAAGTGCTGTGTACCTGTGTCTATACGCTACCGTCCACGCGCCCACTCCCAGTACTCCTATTCCTGCGAACTAATTAGATTCTCATCTTTAATATGTCTAACAATTTTAACTTCTTTCCTACTCTGTGTGAACAAGCGAATTAATTCAAGTATAGGTGTCGAGGCGTGTGCATTCTTTAGAAAGTTTTATCTAATTTTCCTGATTGGGAGTTTTATTTAATTTTTCCTGATTGGGAGCTGTATCTAATTTTTTCGGATTGGGAGTTTCGTCTAATCATTGAATGATCGAGAGACTTATTTCATACTTATACAAAATTTTAAATCACGAGAACAAGTTCTAGACGAACTTAGGGATGGGAAATTGTATATTTTCTACAACGCTGTGATTTCTAGTCCTAACAAGTTGTTATAATATCCTAGACTAATTGCAGTCTATATCCTTCTCAAATATACTTTCAATAATGAGTTTACATAGAGAATTATTTCAATTATATATATCTGCATTATAATCATGTTTTAAATATAAGCTACTCTTATGATAGTGTTTATGAATAAAATTAGCTTGTACGCGATCGTTATGACCTCGATATTTCCTAGTATTGTTATCTGAAGTGACTAATATAGGAAAAAGTTAAATAATGAATTATATTTTGACAGAATGTTTATACTATTTTAGTGAATATTTTACGTGGAGTTTTAATTTACAATACGTGGTATAGTATAAAACGGTATTTGTGTTTATTCAACCTTTGAGGCACTACGTGCAGATGTTTTAATACTGTTTGTTTTTATTGATGACGTTCATTAAGGATTTACAGTTTATTATGGCGTGTCATAGAAATGTATATAAATAAAAGTATGATAATGAAAGAGATTGAATAGATATGTAACTAATATTTGCTTTAACAAAAATTAATTAAGTCTGTATGGTCATTTTTAAAGCATGATTTTTTATTAATCTAAAATAAAGCTATAAAGCCTCAAATTTATTATAATATCACTTGTAGTCATTTAGTATTGTTTTATTAAGTTACATACCATGTGTTGTATTCACGTGAGAATCGAGTCTCCTACAGTACTCCAAAAATATCATGATTAGCCATCAAATTTAAATTGTTTTTTTTTGCAGTTTTTGAAAAATCACAAGAGCTCTATGATCTATTTCAGAGCGCAGGCGGTTTACGGGAGGCCTATACATTGAAGTTTGAGTCTCCGCAGCTGCCAGGTAAGGCATTGTCTATTGACAGAGGTTATCATTTTTTTTTTCTTATTTTTAAAATATTTTACAGGTTTTCAACGTTTGACCGCAATTTCACCCGATGTTAAATAATGCCGTGGTCTAAAATATTAAACACGCTAACCCTACAGGGGGGTTGGTTTTGAAATACAGCTGCTGGAACACAGCTATAGGTGCTCGGCGACAGATTTTCAACTTGAGGGTAGTTGCTAACCAGGCGGGCGTAGACAAATTTCTACCACCTTGCTATGGTTTTATAACGATATTTTCCTTCAACGACAGCTCCGGCTTATTAGACAGGATATTCAGACCTACGTGGATCGATGCGGTGACTAAACACGCTAACTCTCTATATAAGTAAAATTATAGAGGTCTGTCGTTATCTAAAAGACTACTGGGTACATATCGATCAATGTTTTTTATTTTTAAAATACTTTGTTGTTATCTAAGAAAATTATCGCGATTAAACGACACAGACGAAGCCGCGGATATCAGCTAGTATATAATAAAGTAAATCCCATTATGGCTTATTTACTTTAATAACCATCAGTTAGAATTTGTATCATTTAATAAATTCGAGGCTATAAAAGAAGTTGCTTATTTTCTTTCATCAATAGAGTATTGTTCAGTTTGTAATAACATTTCAAACTATTAAGAGTATCGTTTTGCCTATTTCGGTACTGAGCAGAGGGAAAAAATAAATGATTATTGAATTAATAGCTAATTTAAACAAGTTTTTTAAGTTAAATGCATCGTTTTTTTTATGGAAACAATATCCAGCAAACGGAATGTTATCGCTTTTAGGTTTAACCACTGATTAATTAATTCGATACCGACATAAGTTTTTAACAATAGTTATATCATTTTAATCGATATATACTTTTGGATTATAAAAGGAAACCTATTGTAAAATGTCATAAAAATAATAATGCCTGTCTGTCTAAATACCAATACTTGGTCATATGCTACTTCTCGTCGCAAGGGGAAAATCGAAACGATGGTGGCTTAGCGGTTAGGGTATTTAAACACCGTGTCGATTAATGAAGTTCCAATCCTTGCGAATTTGCCTGAACTTTCGGTGATGGAAAACAGTTGTAGTAGGGATTTTTCTAAGCCCGCCTGGCTAGCTATACTGCCATCAAGTTACAAATCTGTCGCCAAGCATCTAAAGATATGTTCCGGCAGCTGCACTTGAAAGCAGTCCTTCAGCCAAGGTTTAACGTGTTTACCTTAGACCACATCTAATATTAGGTAACATTGCAATGAAACGCTGAAACTTATAAAAGATATACAAAAAACACAATAATCGACAGCTCTATGTTTTTTCTAGATATCTCAGATTAAGGTTTTCTCATTATATTTCCTTCACAGCCTGCCATTAGTTTAAATACTATAGGATACACTAGGATGCCCATAAAACTTGATTTTTTTGAAATATTTACTCTATAATGCCTAAAAGTTTTTAATCCTTTTCAATAGTTAAGTTTCTTCTTTAAACGCATGGCTTATATGAGATACCCCCCTTTTGTGTAATGTTAGTCCTAAACTTCTGAAGAGTTGTCGTATTCACCCATTTTGGAATTTAAAATTGTTATTGCTAGTGAGTGAGTTACTTTAGGAACACGAATCAACCCGCTCGACTTCTACGACTCGAAATATAGACTGTACATTTTAGTTCAACATTGACCGTTAAATAGTACGACAAACGTTTTTCAACTCAGAACATTATTCATTCCAACAACGCTTTTTGAGTAATACTGTATTATACAATTTATTAAAAACAAATAATAATTATCGAAACGTGTATAATTATTTACTTTACATTTTTTTTCACAATTCATATCTTGACTAGGTATAGTAGAATTCTTGGTTTAACATAGGTAAAAATTTCATAATGAAGAAACTGGATTTACATGAGTTACTTTGCTTTTGTTTTAACGGGGAAAACGGGGTATTATACTGTAAGGTTAATCCTTACTATTAACATAATGTTAATTCAGGCACGGGTTTTACCGTACCCCGATATAGAAGCTATTTGAACGGATTATCTCTTAGAACAATATACTTCAATATTCAATTAATAGCAGAGTAAAATTCACCAATTTTAGACTTTTATGGATTAACTAGTCGATACCCGCAACTTCGTCTGTGTCGTTAATTATATTAATAGCCACTGGACTGTCCAAAACCATAAAGGTTTCAGTTCCATATAAACGAATGTAAACCTCATGAGGAACAACAGACTGTTGGCAACATGAGCTTACAAAAAAACTTAATTTAATAATAAAAAAATCATTTTGAAAAATAACAAATTATGTATTGTAAAATTGCAATTTTTATGTAAAATGTATTTTTCAATTATTTTTTCATTTGTACTCTTTTTTACTAAACCATGAAATGTACAATGTATGATGTTGTGAAATTAAAAAGGATATTAGTAACATAATCCGCCATTTTGAGATTGGGTTCATCAAAAATCAGCCGAGGGGTTAACAATATATTCTACGTACAGAGGAAAAAAGTTAAGCACCACCACGCTTGCCTTTTTGCTATACTTCTCTGCGCTAAGAAAACACGCATCATAGTTTTTTTAAACTTTTATACCTTCATATTAAATGATTCTAACGTACGAGTATAATATATATGTATATTTTTAAATAAGGCCCAAATATCTAAGACGTAAAACTATATAAAAGAAGTTTAAAAATCTGTCGAGTAGTTTCCAGTGATTCGCGCACGTCAGACCTCTATCGATTTACCCATATACATTTTGACTGTCAATAATAAAAGAGAATGTTTCGAAAAAAAACAGTTCTAAATAATGTTAGAAACAATTGTTTACATGTTGAGCAAGCAAGCGTTGTACGTAAACTATCAGTATATTTTAAGGTGGGAGTAACACCCACTTAAGAATTCTGTATAGACAGCGCATGTAATAGGCCTCGCAATACAAATAAGATATATATTGATTATACGAGTATATAAAATCGTACCAAAAACACCACGTTGAAGATATGTAGGACGCATTTGAGGAAATTAATACTGCAGCAGTCCGCGTCTCTCGATTTTCGCGGTTTCACCTTTTTCTTCTTCGCGAGTAGCGCCGTGTCATCTTTTTTCTTATGTTCGGGCATATTTGTGCGTTTTGTTTCTTCTGCTTTCACCTCCGATTCTTCATATTTACGTTCTCATTATATCCTGAAATTGAATAGAAACGAATTTATATTGACATGGATGAAAGAAAATATGTTAAAAATTATATTTAGGGGTTCTGTATACTTACAGAGTATAAACGAGATACCGGCATTTGTAAATTTTATTATTAAGCGGATTATGACGTTTTATTTTTTTATAAGTGGTCCTTAGAATATCGGACATACGTCAATTATTTGTATTAAAATAATAATAATAAAAAAAACATTATAACGAATTACATTATTTATTTAATAGCAAGCCCTACATTAACCTTACAAATGTGGAATATAGTAAAACGACTTAATTTAAAAAATTATATAACAAAAATTGTCTGAAAATAATTGATCCACAGTTTTGTATAATCAAGACAAAAATAGTTATATTATATATATATAAAAATAAAATGATATATACTTCGATGAATGTAATAACATTTGAAAGATATGTACAGACAAGTTCATTTATAAAAAAGAATAAAAAATTATTAGATATCATTATTATGTAATTTATATTCAGTCAGTTAATTTAATTACAATTTAAATTATTGATTTCGTAAAATACTGTAAAAACAGTTCTGCATCATATGCAAAATATACTATAATGATAATATAAATATAGGATGAAATAATAATTTAGATTATACAAACAATTATATTTATCGTTTTCTAGTTTAGTCTGCCATTATCAATATAAGATATACAACAAACGTAAGTTCATGTAAAAATAGTATTAACATTAGGTATAGTTGTATATTATCACTTAATATATTGACCATTATTAACTTGTATTATTCAGTTTTTAATGATTTCACATATTATTACATTTTCCACAGAAATTTCTAGACACTTCCCGATGAAAATGTTAACAATTTCTAATCGTCGTAGTATTTCATTGTCGTTTCCAGTTTATCAACGATTTTCTTGTAGAAATGAATTTGCTGCCTCAAGAATTTCTGCATGGTCGCTTTCAAATCAACAGTTCTCTCAGACTTAAAGTGATTTACTTCGGCAAGAAGAGCATATGATATAACGTCAGTCCTTCTCAGTACTTCATTCAGTTGAGCGACTTCCATTTTGTGTTCTGATGTAAGTCGTTCACATTCACGTTTCTTTTGAACTGCTGCTTTGTGATTGGCGAGACAATCTGGTAAGCTGTTCACTATGCCTTTGTATAAATGGAATTTATCTCCGAGTGGCTCAAAGTCATATTTTGGTTGCTCGTCATACATCCTCCCTATATCTATGTACACACCGCCTGTCATTTTAACAGCAGATGTCAATTTTGATGTGGAAACTATTGTACCTTCATCTAAACTCAAAGAGTTTCCTAAACTGTAGAATGCTTCTCCGATTTTCTGACAATCAGTTTTGTATGGCCCCTGGAATCTTTTAGTTTGCACTAAACACATGCTGGATACAGCTTTAACAGATGTGTCCATGCTGTTGATGAAAGTGTGACACTGCTCTGTGATATGATCCACTTGTGATTGCAATAAAGCTTTTTCAGGTACAACTAATGAAACACAATAATTAAGACCTAATAGATTATCTCTCTCAGCTTGTCGTTTCCCAGCCTTCCATCTCTTTTCATCAGTGCAAGTTAAGAAATGCTGCCAAACTTCACATCTTGATAATACTGGGTGTTTGCACATCCAATCAACAAACTCCTGAAGTTGGACCCGTCTACGCTCAATCAGTTGTTCGTCATATCTACCTGATATCTGTTTGTCTGGTAAGGGTGGAATTGGAATGAGAGTAAACTTCTCCTGCAATCTTTCGTGTAGCCAATCAAAATGTTTGTATCTCCTAGAAACTTGTATGTTATTGAAAGATGGTGTCAACTGGTATGCTATGAAGCTCTTGATTCCTTTGAATTTGGATTCTTTCTTAGGAGAAGCTACAGTAACTGTGTATGGTTGTGTTAAAGGTGACCACACATATCCTTCCTCATTTTGGATAATGTAAACTTTGTCAGATTCAGGTACTTCCACATTGAGTGTTGCTAGGAGGTAGCTCTCTCCACTGATTTTTGATGAGGGAGCAAATTTATTTTTTCTGACTGTACCCACTGAAGAGCCAAAATTGGATGATGTGTCATCAATATGATGATTATAATCGTTTATTGGCATCCCTGGAAGTGGCGTCAGTGGAGCTTGCTGATTATATTGGGAAGGCTTTTGTTGTTGCACAGGCCCTATTTCAGAATATGTGTCATCATCCCAGTCATCGTCCCATCCATCTTCATGTGATATGCCCCGCTGGGGGTGATCTCCAGCACTGAATTGGTTTTCCCCCCAGTCATCAGCTGCTTGATCATATCTCGGGGCTGGAGGTGCTGCTTTCGTTTGCACTGATTCCTCAGGGCTTAGTTTCCTTACATATGCAGCAGGAAACAGTCCTGTTTCTCCTTTAGAGTTTCTGCCTTCCCACCAGCCTTCACCTATTTCGGTGTTCAGTAATGTGAGTACTTCTCCACATGTTATGGACATTTCAGTAGTTCCCGGTTCACCGGTGAAGTCATAGAGTGCCTGCACCTGGCTCGTCATCCTGGCACTCGTTACCTACAACAATGCCAAAAAGTAAACTGTATAATATCTAAATAGACTGTAGTAACATCGAGTACAAGCATTATCTTATCACTGTTATCTTTAAATGTAGGGAATATGCACACAAATATGATAAATGGCAATATTCATATAAATTTTTCCTATTATTATTATTAGTAATTATATGGATTTGAGGCGCCTTTCGGTACGGTGCGAGGCAATGACACATTTTCGTAATAGGTCTCAATTAACTACTGCTGGTAATTGACAGATTTAAACGGACTTGCTGCATTATGTCCTAGTTTTAAACTGGAGTAGAAGCAAATGAAGACTTTCTATCTATTGTGCAAAAACAATAACAATATAAGTCATTGTAATAGTGGAATAAATTTACGATTAACAAAACAAAATGACAATGTAAAACTTAGAAATTTTACAGTTGAAAGGCACAAGGCAGAATAATATTTCGATGGTTATAATAAAAAGTCAATTACAAAGGATGTTATATATAAAACAATCAGATAAATTGTTTAGTTTTCTGATGGAAGACAACCGAATGACGTCAATTTAATGATCGTGTATTTAAAAGACATCAATGGAAAATGATGAATAAAATTCTTACACAGGTTCTTTAAAAAAAACATTCACATACACATAATTTCAAAAACACAAATAGTTTTACTTACTTTTATCCACGATTAAACGTAATTATAAGGCGGATACACCGATTGTACAGTCATCTGTTTGACAGATTATTTCTAACTCGTTTTCTTTGCAGCTCGTTCTCAGTTACGTGGCAAAACAATATGAAATGAAGATTTTAGATTGGTTAAACCGTAAATAGAGCATTTACAACCAATAGAAATACACCTAAAATATTAAACTGCTATCTGGACCAATAACAAAATGGCGATCTTGGTAAGCATAGTTACTATTATAAGCATAATTGATAATAGATGGCGTTGTAAGATAGTTAATTTTTTGAGTCATTTAAAAAATATATATTTTATGAGTATTTATGAAATATACAAATTATATATAATTACTGTAATAACGTTCTGAAGTTATGTTTGAACTTTAATATTCTATCATCAAGCAAAGTCTAAAGTCTGGAGTAGGTCAACAGACAACCTTTGTAACTCTTTTTTTTATTAGCCCGACGAAGCTGTGAAGACCTATTAAGCCAACAGCGTATAGCTAGTTCGAAAAAAAACTCCTTTTTTTCTTTAGTTGCGTTATGCATGACATAACCGGTTTCGTATATTTTTTCTTGATATAAGAGAATTTTGTTCAGAGTGGGCTCTACACTTTATAATTTCACAAGATTAGAATTCACAACATTTGGTTTATTTGTTTTTTTTTCGAACTGACTACGCTATTGAACTGACGGCCTTCACAGCTTCAATGGACTACGTTTATTTGTTACATATTATGACTCCCATTATGTGAATTGTAATATAATTTTGATTTCCATAAAGATATTCACATGTAACTGATAACGTTTTTATCGGCGCACACCTGATAATAAGAAGGTAATATTTATTTGACATCATTTTATGTGTATTACATGCATAATAGATTATAATTATTAATAACTTTGTATAAACAATAAATATATTATATGTAACGTGCTAAATTTATCATTGAATAATTGTACGAACAGAGCGATAGAGAAAAATTGATTTGTTGTACAAATTCTTGATATCGGTGTTTTTTTTTCTAGGACGGGTGCATACTATATTGTGGTTCGTTAAAACAATGTCACAGCCATCTTATTAAACAATCGACACTAAGCTCTTATTATTTACAGATTACTGACACTAATATTTTAAAAGTTTCCTGGATTAAGACTTCAATTGTTAGAAATTGGATTTGATAATTAATTAATAAAATATATTGCCCAAGTATTAAATACGCCTATAATTAATTTCCCTAATTTCTTATCAATTTAAATTTTTACTGCCTCGTGAAGACAACATTGTTGTCATATAGATAACGGATTACAACACAACACTCTCGATATAATCTATAATAAAAGTATGAAATTCAAAATAGTAATATAGGCCATTAATTTTTATATATCTCTGTTAGTCATGGTGTCAGATAAGTTTGGTGGCATGTGTGCTATTTTTCATACTTTAATAGCATACACTAAGTGAAACTTGATTTGGTAAAAAAGAAAAATGTATCATAATTTGTCAACCTTTGTAAGACGGGAGAATGGCATACCTAGGCACTTCGTTTTTTCGTATAAAGATAACAAATAGTATTAATATAATTTAAGACTTCTTTGAGTTTTGTTTTTAATTTGCCTTCCATTCTTATAAAATAAGATCGTGGAGAATTTTTGCCGGGATCTAAATCCGTTATGTAGTGCAATTTTTATTTTTTTCATAATCTAGTGATATTTGACTCTATATTTTCTAATATTCGTGATATTTTACGTAATATAGTTCGGTTATCGTGCACAAGTGAAGTGGATGGGAAATAATACCATGGAGCATGAATTCTGGGCCGCCACACAAATTTACTGGAAAGTTTTAATAAGGGCGCCACCATCTTGCTAAAACATTGAATTTATCATAAAACATTTGTAACATTATTATCAACTGGACAATGGTAGTACAGTAATCTAGAAGATTGGTTGTCAAAAATAAAGTAATGTAGGATCGTGGCGCGTCAAGTACAGCTTAGTATATTCATTCATAGTTTACTGATTCGATATTCACACAATACGGCTGATTTTTTTTACAAACATAATCGTTAATCAATATTGGTTATATTCATAGGTGTGTATTATTAATTTAAAGTATACGATTAAAACTGGTACACTGCATAAAGAATACAAGGTTACTAGTGGAAAGTATTTGCGTATTGTGTACCTAAATAATGCAATGCAACGTACAAAGCGCTACTTGTTGCTATAAATATGTATTAGCAATCTTGTCGGATGCTGTTTGAATATATAAATATATCAGCTAATATTTTATTCGAGGTGCTTCTTATAAAAGGTTCTTAGAAACTTGTCGTATTACGTTATCTTGGAATATACTAGATATTATTTGTAAATTACTTTTCTTTATTATCACATCAGCTTATAAAAGATCTATTGCAGCGCCATAGGAAGAAAGGAAGGTAGGGGGCATAATCACCACGCCAGTCCGCGACGTATTAGCGACTTCAAATTCCGAGAAATCTACTCTTCTATATTTTCCCACATACGTTGGTACTACAAAGACATTTATCAGGTTCGGGTTTCCTCATGATGTTTCCCTTCACCGTCAGCCAATAGTGTTACCAGTTTCAATTAGTAAATGTACGCGAAATCTGAAATATTCGTTCGTATATGCTGGGGTTCGAATCTGTTGAAATCTAAATGACGTTTCACGTGTCAAACCACTCCCCTATTACTGTTGTTCTTGGTTACCAACATATGTTATTGAAATATGCAGTTACAATTTTTTTTACACTACACTGCGCGAAACTTGACCTCAGTAACATCTGATGGAAAGTGAGGACGAGGCGTAGGATGTAGTGTGTTCGCTGAATAAAAACTTATTCACTTTTCTTTTGAAGACCGTTATATTGTATATTTTAGGAAAGACAGGCTCTGGTAGCGCGTTCCATTCCTTTGCCGTTCGCATGATATATACGAGTATATTTTTTTCATATTATAGGGGGCAAACGAACAGGTGGGTCACCTGATGGTAAGTGATCACCGGCGTCCATAGACACTAGCAACACCAAGGGAGTCGCAAGTGCGTTGCCGGCCTTTTAAATATGTGGGCCTCCGGCGCTCCCACTGACCGAACGAAACGCAACAGTGCAAGCACTGTTACTTCACGTCAGTTTTCTGTGAGAGGGTGGTACTATCCCGGGCGAGCCGACTCATTCATGCTGAAACCAGTAATAGCTTCAGCGTAGCTCTACCACCTACAGCTACCTACAATTAAAATGCAAAGCGCTTCCTGTAGATAAATGGTACATCGACTACGAACAGATTTGGTCCTGTACGTCGTCTGGTAGTCCTGCGATGAAATAGAGACGGTGGAACTAGCTGGTGCAGATCTTGTGCACATTTCCCAAAGCGCAGCCGATGGAATATCGCAAGATATGCGACGCTACGCCGATGTTAAATAATTATTATGGTATTAGTTCAGTAATAGGACACGAAAATTATATGCGAATGAATGGGGTTCATCATACATAATGTAGAACCCGAAATAGTAATACGTTTATTTTTACCTCACATTGCGGTGCAACGAATAGCGATGCGTTTTCGAAATCGTAACGCAAAAAAATGCGCAGTATATTTGATACTCGCATTACGCCAGAATTTAAGCGAGTTTTAGTATTCATAACGCAACCTTCGTAGTAGAACCTTTGCCATTTACTACGAAATTAAAGAGCGAATTTGTGTTTATTTAGTTTTAAACTGTACCAAATAATATATACGTAAGTAGTACAGAGTGTATTCATTAATAGTACTGAAATCTGGTAGAGTTTCTTTAATAACATTTGTAGGTATCGAAACGAATGTTTTATTATTAGAGAATTATCATAACACATTTAACAATTTGATAACAAATATTGGCCACGATATTTATTAGGCCATGTCGTTGTTATCAGAAACATGTAGTGACAACATTCATTCACTGTAGTTGGAGACTAATGCAGCAGTTAGTGATTTTTTTATGAACTCGACCCCCCCTTCCAGCGGCTCAAGCCTACATACAGTGACACTAAATATTTTCAATCACTAGCTTAACACACACAACACAGATCACCCCCAAATACGTACACACACAGGTAAGTATACATATTATGATGGAAGGGTTTTACTTTTTTACCCTTGTTTTTGAACTTGGTTAGTTGACAAATACAAAATACGTTTGATTTTGTAAGGCACACATGCTGGTATACATGTGTGCTTCACTAATTCGTACACGTATATGATTAGCTTAGTAAGATTCGCGATGTTGTATCCGATGTAACAACCCAAACGGACATTCAGCCACTTTGGCACCCTTGAGCTTGTTGCGATGCGGCCGAGCGCCATAGGCGTTCACCCCATTAATCCGGTGAAGTTGTTAAGGCCCATCACGCCATCATCGTATAGTCAGTTCGAATAAGAGAATTATGAATTCATAAGATGCAAAATTTCCGTGCAGCGACGCAACACAAGATTTTTTTTATAATTTGCCTATTAGCCTTTGTCCACAATCACACGTGATGGTAAATGACGATGTGGTCTAAGATGGTAAACCACGCTAAATCAAAAGGGCAACTGGCTCTCAGGTACAGCTGCCCGAACATACATGTGTAGGAGTTTGGATACAGAATGGTATTTTATATTTCTATCTAAAATTAGGTAATAGCTAGTAACTCATGTAATCCTAGGAATTAGAGAAATGTACAATATCACAAATAAAATCTACGAATTTATATTTGACATATAGAAGCTCGTACCATACCGTTCGCTCCTTAATCCAACACGACGGTGGAATAGACAAGGACGTGAGGAATAGAATAAATGCAGGGTGGATGAATTGGCGAAAGGTAACTGGGGTGTTTTGTGGACCCACGAATGCCGAAACTCAAAGGAATGGCGTATTAAACTATAATAAGACCAGCCGTGTTATATAGATCCGAGTGCTGGACTACGAAAGACGGATGAGAAAAGATTACATGTGGCAGAAATGCGAATTTCAAGATGGATGTGTGCTGTAACAAGAATGGATAAGATAAAAAATGAGTATATCAGAAGAAGTTTGAAAATAGTACCAGTGACAAGAGAAGTTGAGGAGTAATAGATTAGCATGGTACGGGCTTATTATGAGAAGAGATGAAAGTCACGTAACCAGAAAAGTTTTGAGTTTGAAAGTGGACGGATATAGGAGTAGAGGAAAACCGAATAAGGTGTGGATGGATTGTGTGAAAAATGATATATGTATAAAAAGTGAAGTGTGAATGAGACGACATCTGACAGGGGTGAGTGGAAAAGGAAAACATGTTGTGCCTACCCTACATAGGTGAGATAAGGTAAGACGAAGATAATGATGATATGGTAGTTCGTACATTTTTTGTTGCATTAATAATTTAAACAGTTACTTTGAATTTATCGACTGTTTGTTATGGATTCTCAAATTATATTATGATTTTTATTGGTATTCAGATGTAATAGTGCATTACATATGTATGTATTTTATTGCATCTAATTTGTATTTTAAAGTAGTTACTACAAACATATCGATTGCTTATTATGGATTTTATTGTGTTTGACGTAGATAATCTTTTATTGGTATTCAAATTGATTAGTGCATTAGAAATTACTATGTTGCTTACTTTACTTTACTTTACTTTCTTACTTACTTACGTCATCATGTACTTAACTGATGCTATGAGATGGTCATAAAAATTGTTTTATGATCAAAGAGAACATAAAAACATTGCAAAGTAGGATAAAAAATGAATAATGAAAAATACAAGTAAAAATTTGATATCGTTATTAAAAGTATAGTTAAAACAAAAATATTGTTACTAAATCATAGTCCGCTAAAACTGTAGCAGCCCTAATAAGCCAACAGTGTAGTCAGTTCTAAAAAAAAATATTTTTACTAAATTTAATGTTATTTCATACACATTTTATTGTTAAAAATATGTACCATTGAAAACTTCATTACCGGTAATTTTAACGTTTTGAGTAAAATTACCAGGGCTTAAAAACACCGTTAAAAATGGCATCACTACAAATATTCGACGTTAACTTATTCATTTTTAAGTTATTTTTTTGTCAAAGTATGTACACATAACTATTAAGCGTCTCGATATCATTATTTAAGGTAACTTTATCCCACCTAAATAGTGTCGGCACAACATGTCTATCATGTTATGACGTATGATTTGGCTTAATTTTTACGATCCGTCGCCTGCCTGATATCAACCCACCTTGAGAACATTGTGTAGTACTAAATCACGTGCTAAGATTGTGCCAAAAACTCTTAATAGTTTTTCTATTTTAAGTTCTGGCTTTATCGTGATGTTTTCTTTCATAACAATCTCAGATTAATTGTAAAATTCACGACTATCGAATGGTGCGTCTGATCATGGTATAGCAAAGCGACAAGTTGTTATCACTTTAATGTTACTTTTGAATACCGAAAGGATATAACTGCGAAGCGATTTAATAAGATAGTAACACACTTTATCTATTATATACTTGTTTACACGACTGTTCTGTGTAAATACGTTTAATAATTTATCGTTCGTTTATTACAATGAGTCATTTTATACAAAGATGTTTCGATGTTATTATATTGTTATATGATTTGAGTAATCTAACAAATATATAGCTATACTTGCTTTTGTTCGGAGTTTCGCTCGTTTTAATGTAAATTTCGACTTATTTCTGTTGAACAATTTTTTTTTTGGATGAAAGATGTTTCTTCTGTAACCCTGAAAATGATTATGTAAAATTTCATAATGATCGATTGAATAGTTAAAGCGTGAAAGTGTAACAAAGAAACTCACATTCAAATTTATAATATTAGTAAGGATCTGTACACGTTGATAAGCTAGGAAGAGAGTTATGCTATGATATGGATTGTTCCTACGATTTATACCAACCAGAGTTAATGTTACAATTGCAGCCTCTTTTAAGCTTAATTTAACAATAATTTATACTTAAAAGTGGATAAATTTGGTTAGTAACTGGTTTACATTGTACACTTTGTTAATGGTAGGCAATTAGTATAAAAATAATAATAACTTAATGCATATATATGAAAAGATTGCTATTGAATTCGAATTTGAAGATCAACTTATTATTATAAACTTGTATATCACACATGAGTTTTATATATATGACTTTAACATACACATAATTTACTTAGTACAGTCTATGACAAACTTTTTGACCGTTCTGTATGTAGCTGTGCAGAACATACGTTTAGGTATATAAATACGTATTTTATTATACGTATAACATCGAAAGAACTTAAGAATAAAAAAAGACAATTTTAAATTTGTCTATACTAATATTTTAACTTTGTGTTTATTAAACTTTTGACGATGTTATGGGCATGCCCGAACTTAACGTTATATTCGGAGCAGCGAAAGAGACTGACGAGAACTATAAATGGTGCGGTTGAAACTGCCATTAGCTGCTTTTCGACGATACGTTTTTTCCCGCGTGAAAACGATTTCGCGCGGAAAACATTGCACGTGTAATGTGACAAATAATAATTGTGAGTTCGCATACACGCTTTCTCGTGTTCAATCTTGTACACTCCAATTGCGTGTGAAAGAGCGTATTGTATAAAGCCAGCTTATAAATGCCATGACATGGAGATGTGTATAGTCCAAGGTATTAGTGCGTGAAAGTCAGCATACACACGCGCAATTTTATTTATTTTTATAGAAGGCATACAGAAGGATACGATCGTAATTGAGACTAAAAAATACTAATAATAATGCCTATTAAAAGTATTTGTTAACGATGTTTAGTCACTATTAAAAAGTAGCGAACCATTTTAGTACCAGTTCTACGCTGTATTTTCTATGTGTATATAACACATATATATATATATATATATATATATATATATATATAGACCATTAACTGACGTGCGTCCTGTATGGCCAAAATTGCATTGAGTATTGCGTCCATCTGCATCGGACGTCCCATATATGGACGCAGGAGGGGAGACACATTTTATCGTGTTCGCCGCGCTCTGCTGATTCCAAATATGTTAAAATTAAAAAATAAAATTGGTCGTCGTTTTCACTCGCATGTGCCTGTAGAGTATATTTTCGTAGTTCCGTGCACTTTCGTGGGCAAAAACGCAGCACGCACGTCGTAATTCGTAACTTTTGTAGTTGGCCGTTTCAAACGTCCTGAGAAATCGCGACGTTGCCAGATAGTGCAAAGTACACTATCGGCACACTTTAAATTTTTGTCAAGTCATTTAAGTCGATTACGTCTTATAATTGTAATGTAGGTCTATTCTTCTTTTTCATTATTCGAAATGAGAAACACTGTTCATTTCAAGGTACTTTATAAGTTCAACGGATTCAAAGGAAAAAAATACGATATACCAAAAATTATAAGAATGAATAAATTAAGTGGATCATAATAATTTTGTACCCATAAAGTATCGTTATCATTCCAAAATTATTAGGCTATTAATATTATTGGATGTTATAAATATAGAATTCTTAATTATTTCTCGAAGAAATAGATTTCTTCATGACATTTTGTACATGAAAATTATTTCATTACACATTCATAGTTTATAAAATTATTAATAATACTTCTACAGATTATTAAGTACACACATATCTTACAACACATAATAAAATTAGAAGTCTCTTAATATCAAGCATAATTCGCGATCACATATAACTCAAGGTCACGTCACTGTGCGCCCGCGCAATGTGCTCCCGCGCAGTGCCTCCCTCACCTCCCTCCCGTAGCCGCCTTCCGCAGCGCCGCTCGATATTTTTGGTTCGGGTCGGCATAATATTAAACGCGTTTATCGCGACGAGGGTTCGATGGCCTGATCACATTCCTTTGTACCTATGACATAATAATGTGACCGAACTATGAACTACGTTCTGGAACTATCACTTTATCATTTAATTAATAAATATAAGTTGTAATTTATTTGAATTGTTACAAAATTATACAGTTTCTTTACAATAATTTGAAATGTTTATATATAGGTGACAGAAAATTACTTATTCTATAAATAATGGATTCCGCTGTCAATGGTATGCAGGTGACAAAAAAAATATAGGATCCGCTACAATACATAAATATTATATACAAAGCAAATTAATTTTTGGTACGTTTTGTTGTAACTTTATTTGTAGATTTAAAGTTTAATTGTAAAATAATACAGTTTTCATTATCGACTATATCATTTCTCCTTCTGTTATTACGATACAGTTAATTACTGAGATTTTAGTATATTTGTTTGACTTTTTACGAGTTAAATAAACAATGTTATAATTACATGTTAACTAAATGATTTGTACGAAATAGCTCATTTTAATTGGTATGAAACCAACAAATAGATTTATATACATACTAGCTAGTACCCGCAACTTGTATTTCGTGTAAATGTTTTTTCTCTTTGTTACCTTCGTCGTGTCTTCATCGATTGTGATCGATTTTATAATTGTATTTTTATCTTTACCATTTTGAACTCTTAACACTTTTATTAATTTTAAGCTAGCCGTGTACAATTTAATTATAGTTGCTTATCCCCTACGGAAAGACACGATAATAAAATATATAGACAATGCATGGAAAAGTCTTTTTATTTTAAGTCTCGAAATAAGTACAGTCGATTCGAATAGTAGAGTGAACGAACAATAGATACTTTAATTTTATTTATACTAGCAACCCGTTACAATATTGCTTTTCTTTAATTTATAAATGTGTGGATAATAAGAGTAAGTGATTGAGATCCATTTTACACATTGATAATTATATTTCGGCAAAATAAAAAAGCTTAGATATCTTTACAGATTTTTTTTTAGTATCGTGTAATATTAAAACTGTCACCTCTTATAAAACAGTCCCAGAAAGTTGTACGCTGCATTTGACAATTATTTTCATTTTTTTAATACCCAAAATAACTATAATATTGAATTATTATCGAATATTAATTATATTGGTAACTAGCTGCTACTTGCGGCACCGGGCGGTTTTTTTATGATATCAAAGAAATTTAAAATTATGAGAAGATGTACAGCTACATAAATGATCTTTCAAACACATTTGTAAGTATGACACACCACCTCCTGTAGCATTGTCATTACTATTTAACAATTTTACTCATTTCAAGTTACCTATGTTCAATTTTATTACTGTTACTTGGCTCATATGCTAAAACGTAATGATAAAGAGTATATACACAAATTTGAAAATAGTTTAAGAGATTCCAGTAGGCAAATAATGATGATTTTAATTTTATTCATATTAACTACTCGCGACGACGCGACTCAACGTGCATCACAACTATCTAAAGGATTTTGATTCATTTTGTACACTTCGATATTTATAGTTCAATAAAATCAAAATGTCTATATACAAACAATTTTTCTGTAGCGTGAAATATTAAATCTGGATATCTTACAAGATAATATTGATAATTATATGCTGCGATTGGCAATTATGTTATAATAAATTACATACCCCACATAACTATAATATTTAACGAGATAAGAGTTATCTATATTATCCGCTGGAATCACATCGAAAATACTCCATTATTTGCTAATAATACATTTAAGACGAAATGGTTACGGTGGGTTATCTTTAGGTGATAGACATACCATCGTGAACTTTCTATAAGCGCTTCTAGGTAAATAATCTTGTACTGTGTTATTTAGATATAATTCAAGAAGCTTAATCATTTAAAGATAACATAAAAGGCATGTCTATTATTTTTTTATCTTTATTTTTAAATCTGAGAAAAACAATACACAAATATAAAATTAACATAAGCAACCATATTTATAAGGTATCAGTTACGATTAACTACAACAATTCGTTATGATCGGTTTAGCAACATTTGCATAGTGGTCGCGCCCCCAGTCATATATTTATATCTATTGCTCTTCTTGATTACTACAAACATTGCAGCTGATATCAAAATGCGATACTTCTAGCGTATCAATCCTCTTTCTATAAAAAAGTTGTATCACCTAATTATTTAAATTATAATAAAAAAACTGATTAAAATGATTTTTTACAAATTTTATAGTTTAAGTTTTACAAATATACTATTAGTATTGTAATTTATAGAAAAACCACGTGTAAGTTTTATGGCGAAACCATATTGTTTTTTTTTTCATTGTAGTTAAAAGACAATATTACACTTAAAATATTTTTTTACATCTAGTGTCAAGGTCACGTCGAAAGTATCTTCACAATCTCAAAAACGCATGCCGGAACGATATTTATTTATACTCACCATCACATGCAGGTTTTAATCAACACATGTGTAGAAACCGTTGATATTAGTCTCATGAAATTATTTTAAGGTAATTACGTAATACTAACAATACGACCAATAATGCCGCGAACGTAGGGACGAGATTATTTTGTACTTTAAACCAATTAAACTTGAAGTTCGTTATAAATGACTAATTTTGAAAATGTTTGCATCGTTTCTCAATACAATTTGAACAAAACCAATGTATGGGTAGTCTATTTATACTAACCACTGTGATATTTTTGATATTTCCTAAAGAGAAAGTTTGCAATGTATACCTGCATACGGTATATAAGTACCTCACAGAACCTCAAAACATGCTAATTAAAAAAAATTTACCCGCGTAAATATGACAAGGTGACGTAACGTTGCTCGATGACTCAATCGCGGAGTTATGGATAAAACACAGTTATATTAAGTTTTTACTCTTTTAAATATTGTATAGACGAAACACTAAAACTAAACTAGATATTAATATTTATAAATGCTTTGTGTTACATTTACATCACATTACATTGTTACAAAATTGAAATAAAATAATGTTGTCTTTCATCGTTGTATACCAATACCAATGTCATATATATTAAAATTGACGTCGTTCTGATTGAGATAAACTCTTATCAAAATATGTAAATGCATCAATATGTCTAAGCTTAGTCGTGTGTTCGGACTTGATTACCAATACAATAGTCACTTCATAAAAAAAAGATGTCTGGTAATGTTAATCAACGAAATATTTCATAATAGTTTGTAACCGTCGTTCGCGCCTAAACAGAACAAGCGCATTTTTTGTCCTGCCCACCTCCGCCGCTTTCATACCCCCTTGTGCCTACTAATTCAACGGTGAAACAGTTGCGTTTATGACGTCATAATATAACCGAACAAATTCTTAACATTTGAGTTTTAAATTACCTAGACGTACATTACGTTAAATAATAGAATACTATTTTTTTAGAACATTAACATAACCAGTAATGGTTTTAAAAACTTTTCAAAGTATTGAATTTAAATAACATGAGGTATAAATCAGCAAGCAATTCCCGCCAAAACATTATCGCCGTGAAGCGGCCCGGCCCCACCCTTTTCCCTTGCCAATGAGCGCTAAGAACAAGCCAACGGTTTTGTAACGGTCAAAGTTTATTCACCTCACATTCAGCTGTGCCTATTATTACGTAATGATATGACCGATCTATGCAATAGATTCTTAGACTTAGACAATCATATGTTGGAATGATGTAACAACGTTTTTTTGTTTCATGAGAACTACTCGTCTTATATGGATAATTCATGCTGTGTCCACACAGATATCATGAATACTTATTCAAAGTTTTTATTTCACGTCTTATCGAAATCTTTTCAGCAGATTCGAAAATTAGGGTGGACACATAACAGACACTTTTATTTATACGAGTATCTACACCGACATCTTATAGGTGAATATATTAATATGTGTATCACAAGTGTGAGACCGATTTAGATTTGTTTTTTACGCTTTGATAATTATAGCTCAACGAGTTTAAAGAAGCTGCTTAACTATTTTTACACACATAACTTTTTTTGTGTTTTCGTAATTTTAAATCTCTGTAATGGTCGAAATTCAGAGTTTACAATTCATTTATTTCGAAACTTATTTCATAGATACCTGTTATAAAGGCCACTGATAAATATAACGTAAAAAATATAATTAACTATCTGTTAGTATTCCCGGAGTTAAAAATACGGCTAAATCAATTCCAATGAAATCACATGAGAATCTAATATCATTTTTAATAATAACGAAGAAGAATTGTAAATGAATACAGAAATCGGTAAAGCAATATTCTAAATCTATTTAATAAACTTTTGTACAATGATATCACATCTGCATATAAGCAAACCGATGCAAGGTCATAAGCCTCTATCCAAAGGATGGTATACACGTGAGCACCCTACCAACCCACGACGTAGAGTTGTGTTAAGCATAGAGAAATTCACATTTCTTATTCATTCCATTATTCCTTTTCCTCAACATTCCTTACGTACCGATTTCCTCACAATGTTTTTTTTAACGGCAGCTAATAATGTTACGCCTGTTAAATTAAAAAGTAGTATAATCTGTACAAACATGAATAATAGTAATTGTATTTTTTTAACTATTTTTATAATGATGATCATAAATAAAAATGCAATTTCATTCACTGTACAGATTTTAAATTAATTTTGTACACTGGAATTATATGTCATTTCAAAAATGATAATCTATAAACTGAGTACTAATATCTCGGAAATAATTGAATGAACCCATATTTTAATGAGATAAAACAACGAGTCAAAAATATTTTTTGCATAAAAAAGCGCGCAAAGCCATGGGCTAATTCTAGTATATTCATATATCAAATCTAAAGAAACATTACTGAAAATATTATGAACACGCACTAAGCTCTTCGGTCAATTATTGTACTAGGAATGTTTCTTACGGCAAGACGTAATGAAAACAGTTGTGCTATTTTGTACGAATCAATTACTTAAATTTAATTATAACATTGCCTATTTAGTACGTAAAACTATACAAATATACTGAAATCTCAATGCTTAGCTGTATCATACAAGATGCAGAAGTAATATTGTAATCGTCAGTTAAAAGTGTATTAAAATTTGGTACGTACTATACAAATAAAGGTACAACAAAGATACGAAAAATGACTTTGTTTTAAATGTTGTATTTATAGATTGAAGAAGGCCTCAAAATATTAATATATAATTATCACCTGTGGAATCCAGAATTTACTAAATTAAGTAATTCAATATCATGTATATGACATATTTCGAATAATTCTAAAGTAACTGATAAAGTGACATCAGAAACGTAGTGCACAGTTCGGCTATATTATTATGTCATTTGTTAAATGGAATGTATTCGGGTCATTGAACACTCGACTCGGTAAACGCTTATGATGTAATACCGATACCAACTGAAAATAACGATCGTTCATGTCGCGGGTGGCGACAAAGGCCGAGGGGAGCGGGGGGCGGGAGGCATTGCGCGGGAGCAGGGCAACGGACATGGTATAACGTGTTGGCGGGAAATACGTTCTTGTGCAGGGTGTTCCTTGTCGTTATGCGCTAGACATTAATACTACTCAGTTTACTTCATGTTGTTAAGATATATGTGTACTTAATTATCTCTAGGAAAGTTACTGATAATTGTAACGAAATGGTAATGAATATAATGATAATTAAATGTATGGTATAACTGTTATAAAACCAATAAATAGATTTATATATATATTGGCAAGTAGGTGGTAAGTAGATAATGGTTCTTTGTCTTTGTTACTTTTTTCGTTGCTGGATAGATTGTGAATGGTTTTTACAATTTTATTAATTGTATTTTGACTTGTACAGTTCAGAGAAGTTAAAAAAGGTTAAGCATTTTTACGTTTATTGTTTTTGAAGTTCATTACAAATAACTAATTTAAAAAATATTTGCATTGTTATCAATACAATTTAAACAAAACCTACGCCTGTAGTATATACTAACAGCTGAGATATTCTCGACATTTTCCAGAGAGAAAGTTTGCAATATGTATGCCGGTATATAAGTAACTCAAAGAACCTCAAATCATGCCGATCAAAAAATTTTACCCGCGTAAACATGAGAGGGTGATGTAATGATGCTCGTTGAAGCAATCGCGGAGCTATCGATAACACGATACCAGGCAGATGTAAATTTCTAAATCATTCAGTATCTCACAACGACATATCAGCACATTTCATATATGTAATTAGAGCCGGATATAGAGAAACATTTGATACAAATTAATTATTACATCGTAATTTAACGCTAATGCTAGTAAGGGTTATATGTTAATTACACCGTAGTATCATTATTTAATAACAATTATTCTAAACACTTCCCAATTATCCCGTCATTGGATCACGTAGTTAATTTTATATTGTACGTTAAATTGTAACGATAGACGAATAGACAATGAGATTGATAAGATGTAATTTGTTAACATTCCCTTTAATTTTGTACAGGCTTAGGTCTGTTACAATTAATGATTAATTAGTAATTGTGAAAGAAATAAAAATAAGCAATTATAATGTATTTCAAACTTCATTGGTCTATGAATAGTTTGATTATTATCGAAAGTTATATTAAGTTTTTACTGTTTTAAATATTGTATAGACAAAAAACTAAAACGAAACTAGATATTAATATTTAAAAATGCCTTGTGTTACAAAGCGTAATCGAAATTAGCGGAAAACACACTGAAGAAAATATTTCCAAAAAATTTTTTTTTTAAATAATGTTGTCTTTCATTATTGTATACCAATATCAATGTCATGAATATTAAAATTGACGTCGTTCTGATTGAGATAAACTCTTATCAAAATATGTTACATGCTCAATATGTCTAAGCTTAGACGTGTGTTCGGACTTGATTACCAATACACTAGTCACTTCATAAAAGATGTCTGGTAATGTTAATCAACGAAATATTTCATAATAGTTTGTAACCGTCGTTCGCGCCTAAACAGAACAAGCGCATCTTTTGTCCTTCCCGCCTCTGCCGCTTTCATGCCCCTTGTGCCGAGTAATTCGACGGTTAATCAGTATGACGTCATAATGTAACTGAACAAATTCTTAACATTTTGAGTTTTTAAATATCTAGACGTACGTTGCGTTTAAATAATAGAATACAATTTTTTAGAACATGAACATCATCAGTAATGGTTTTAAAACTATTCAACATATGAATTTTAATAAAATGAGGTATAATCAGCAAGCAACTCCCGCCAAAACATTACCGCTGTGAAGCGGCCCGGCTCCGCCCCCCTTGCCTTGCCAGTGAGCGCTAAGGACAAGCCAACGGTTTTGTAACGGTCAAAGTTTATTCACCTCACATTCAGCTGTGCCTATTATTACGTAATGATATGACCGATCTATGCAATAGAATCTTGGACTTAGACAATCATATGTTGAAATGATGTAACAACGTTTTTTTTGTTTCATGAGAACTACTCGTCTTATATGGATAATTGTTGCTGTGCCCACACAGATATCATGAATACTTTTTCAGTTTTCATTTCAGGTCTTATTGAAATCAGTTCAGCCGATTCGAATATTAGAATGGACACATAATAGACACTTTTATTTATACGAGTATCTACAACGACATCTTACCGGTGAAATATATTAATATCTCCATCACTAGTGTATGACCGATTAAGATTTATTTTTACGCTTTGATAATTATGGCTCAACGAGTTGAAAGAAGCTTCTTAACTATTTTTACACAGATAACTTTTTTTGTGTTTTCGTAATTTTAAATCTCTGGAATAGCAATATCACAAGAAATTATGAAAAATTCCTAATCTTTACTTCCTTATCCTTACTAACATTAAAATGCGTAGGTGAGTTTGTTTGTATGTTATGTTTTCAAGCTTTAACGGCTCAATCGATTACCAGGAGATTTTGCACACACATTTTCAGGGTACAGAAAAGGGCATATGGTAAATTTCGTCCAGAAAAAAGTATTGTTGAAGCTGGAAGCGAAACCTAGTCGTATAACAGTTTTGATAGCAAAACGGGTATTGTTTTATTTCCAATATAATTAAAACAATTATTAAGCTTCAAATACCTTTTGAATCTAATATTTGTAGACATCTATTTTTTCTGAAAAAACTATAGCGCATATCCGTCACAATGTTTATTTGTACTGATCATCACGTACAGCAGCTCTATTCAACACATCGTGTAGACATCGTTCACACTACCAAAGTTAACTTCTTTTAACGTTATTACGTCACCAACAAGATACATCGGTGATAAGCCATGCCTTCACGTCTGTTACCTAACTAGACCCTTTGCGCGAAATTTTATTTCAAAACTGTTCTTCTTTGTACCATATTCAAGACTTACTAAATGCCCCAGATTTGCACAGGCATAATGCACTAACGTCGCATTATAAGTAAACAACATTTATAAATTACCAAAGTCGTACAAGTTACGTAGTTACCTTCACGCAATAACTTATTTAGTAAGTTCTAATCTCTTAAAAAAACACAGATAAACGCTTTGTTCTTTAATAGTTATTTATATACTATATGCTTCATTAAAAGCAAAATTTTAGACTTAAATTTATTGAAGTAATTTCTAAATGAACTTCATTATAACGTTTACAACTTTGCTTATATGTTTGAGGACAAATTTGTAAGTAGCGTCAAATATTTAAAAAATATTGTAGACGTTATTTCAAACTGCGAACCCTAAAAATTGAAAAAGAACGATGTACGTAATTAATTATTTGCATAAAACAAAACTTAGAAAAAGTCATCTCAGAAAGTCACTCATACATTTCAGATTCTTATCCAATTACTATCCACTTACTTTGTTTATATAAGCCGAAAAAAATACATTCTCTTGACTTTTAAAGGATTTACCTTGTAACCACAATATTGCCTCATAATAAATATTAATGTGTTCAAAAGCATAAATACTTTAAACATATAGTGCGTCTGCCACACTACACTCATACAGACTTAGTAAAATATTTCAAACTGTCTTTGTAAAGCCGTGAAGGCCTATAAGGTTAATAGGTTAGTTAGCTGGAAAAATAAAATATATTCAAACTGAAACAAGTAACTAACCAGGCGAACTTATAAAATGAACTCCCATATTGCTATAGTTTCATAAGGACATTTTTCTTCGAGTTGCTCACAGACGTGGTATTTTAAATACGCGAGTGATGAGTCAGCTCCGCGTGTTTGATTATAATGACCGTTATAATTTGTTATTTCGTAAGTACCTACGGTGACGTTGTAAGCTTACTCAAATATAATGATTAAATGTATTTGCACAAAGTCTACTCTCTAATCTATTTATTGTTAGACAAAGACTTTTACTTAATATTCCCTAAACTAAAACCTTACTGTGTGTATTAATATTGATAGTATTGTGAAAACAAAACAAGTTGTGAATCAATAAAACTTATAAATTATGTATTAATATTTGTATTTATATTTTTTTTATTAAATTTTATGTTTTTGTCGAATAAATTTGAAAGTCTACGACAACATGTAACCTTCATATGGAAGACATTATTGCTAAAATAGTGAATCAATCATACATTTATATTTTGTACTGAATTTAAAATACACATTTTATGTTTTATCTAAATTTTTACCAAAATAATTTCGTATATCACTTTTTGTCTTCAAAGAAAATAATTTGACTTTTGTATGGTTACATGCATTTCGAAATCAACCCGTGTAATTTGTAATTAATGAAAAGCTTACCAGCTGCAATTGTTGAGTGATTCTGAATATATTATTAAATTCGAAATTCAGATTGTACAATTTATTTATTTCGAAACTTATTTTGTAGATACCTGTAATAAAGGCCACTGGTCAACTACGGCGTAAAAAAATAAATTTAACTATCTGTTAGTATTCCCGGAGTTAAAATACGAATAAATCAATTCCAATGAAGTCACATGAGAAACTAATATAATTTCTTAATAATAACGAAGAAGAATTGTAAATGAATACAGTAATAGGTAAAGCATCTACTCAATCTATTTAATAAAATTTTGTACAATGATATCACATCTGCATATAAGCGACCCGTTGCAAGGTCAAAAGCCTCTTTCCAAAGGAAGGTATGTGCGTAAGCACCCTACCAACCCACGACGTAGAGTTGTGTTAAGTATAAAGAATTTCACATTTCTTATTCGTTCCATTATCCTTTTCCTCAACATTCCCTACGTACCGATTTTCTCACGACGTTTTTCTTCAACAGCAGTCAATAATGTTACCCCTGTTAAATTAAAAAGTACTATAATCTGTATAAATATGAATAATAACAATTCTTTTTTTTTATCTATTTTTATAATGATGATCATAAATAAAATTCAATTTCATTCACTGTACATATTTAAATTAATTTTGTACATTGAAATTATATGTAATTCAAATTGATAATCTATAAATTGATTACTAATATCTCGGAAATAATTGAATGAACCCCATATTTTAATGAGATAAAACAACGAGTCAAAAATATTTATTGCATAAAAAAAGCAAGCGAAGCCATGGGCGATTTCTAGTATATTCATATATAAAAACCTAAAGAACATTACTGAAAATATTATGACCACGCACTAAACTTTTCGGTCAATTATTGTACTAGGAATGTTTTCTTACGACAAGACGTAATGAAACAGTTGTGCTATTTTGTACGAATCAATTACTTAGAATTTAATTATAACATTGCCTATTTAGTACGTAAAACTATGCAAATATACTGAAATCTCAGTGCTTAGCTGTATCATACAAGATGCAGGAGTAATATTGTAATCTTCAGTTAAAAGTGTATTAAAATTCGGTACGTACTATACAAATAAAGGTACAACAAAGATACGAACTATGACTTTGTTTTATTTTAAATATTGTATTTATAGAGGTGAAGAAGGCCTTAAATTATTATTATATAATTGGCTACTGTGGAATCTAGAATTTACTAAATTTAGTAATTTAATATCATGTTTATGACATATTTCGAATAATTCTAAAGTAACTGATAAACTGACATCAGAAACGTAGTGCACCGTTCGGCTATATTATTATGTCATTTGTTAAATGGAATGTATTCGGGTCATTGAACACTCGACTCGGTAAACGCTTATGATGTATACCGATACCAACTGAAAATAACGATCGTTCATGTTGCGGGTGGCGACAAAGGCCGAGGGAGCAGGGGGCGGGGAGCCATTGCGCGGGAGCAGGGCAACGGACATGGTATAACGTGTTGGCGGAAATACGTTCTTGTGCAGGGTGTTCCTTGTCGTTATGCGCTAGACATTAATACTACTCAGTTTACTTCATGTTGTTAAGATATCTGTACTAATTATCTCTAGGAAAGTTAGTGATACTTGGTACGAAATGGTAATGAATATAACGGTAATGAAATGTATGGGTATAACTGTTATAAAACCAATAAATAGATTTATATACATATTGGCTACTACCCGTGAGTTGCTATGCGTGAAAAAGTTCTTTCTCTTTGTTACCTTCTTCGTTGCTGGATAGATTGTGAACGTTTTTCTAATTTGTTTAATTGCATTTTTGTCTTGTACAGTTATATCTTTACGAAACATTTTTTTTGTATCCTGTAATACTAAACCTGTCATATCTTATAAGATAATCATAGAAAATTATGCGATGCAATTGACAATAATTGGATTATTCGATAAGAATTAATCACTATATTGGTCAAAATATGTTGCACTAATAACCTTAATATTTTTTTATAAATATTAAGGCTATCTTTGGGTGATAGACATATACCTTCGCAAACTTTCTGTAAGCGTTTCAAGATAACATTTTTGTTCTATGTTATTTAGATATAACTCAAGAAGCTTAATAATTAAAAGATAGCGTTAGAGATATGCCTATATTTTAATGCAAGAAAAATATAACACAGATATGAAATTTACATAAGTAAACATATTTATAAGGTAGCAGTTACGATTAACTACACAATTCGCTATGATCGGTTTATCAACATTTGCATATTGGTCGCGACCCCAGTTCACATATTTATATCTATAGCTCTGCTTGATTACAACAAACACTGCATGCAGCTGATACCAAAATGCGATAATCATGACGTAACCATATAATGAGTTTTTATATGTGAGAAATATTAAAATTATAATAAAAAAACTGATTAAAATGCAGTTTTGTATATTTAATAGTATGAGCTTTACAAATATACTATTAGTATTGAAATTTATGAAAAAAAAAACATATATAAGTTTTATGGTAAACCATATTTTTTTCTTTCATGTAATTAAAAGATAACATTAAGGTAAAATAATTTTTAATCCAGTGTCAAGGGTCACGTCAAAAGTTTCTGAACAAACTCAAAAACGTATGCCGGAACCGATATTTATTTGTACTCACCATGACATGCAAGTTTAATCAACACGTGTGTAGAAACCGTTGATATTAGTCTCAGTGAAATTATTTCACGCGCACAATACGATCAATAATGGCGCTAACTTAGGGATGAGATTATTTTGTTCATAAAACTAATTAAGCTTGAAGTTCATTATAAATGACTAATTTTAAAATATTTGCAATGTTTATCAATACAATTGAAATAAAACCTGCCTCTGTAGTATATTTATACTAACCGCTGAGATATTCTAGACATTTTCCAGAGAGAAGCTTCGCAATATATATGCGGGTTAATAAGTACCACCACAGAACCTCAAAACATGCTAAATCAAAAAATTTTACCCGCGTAAATATGACAGGGTGATGTAACGTTGCTCGATGACGCAATCGTGGAGTTATGGATAACACACTATAACTGGTAGATTATTACATCGTAATTTAACCCTAATGCTAATAAGAGCTATGTGCTAATTACACCGTAGTATCATTATTTTATAACAATTAATGTAAACACTTCTCAATTATTGCGTCATGGGATCACGTAGTTAATTTTATATTGTACGTTAAATTGTAACGATAGATAAATAGACATTGAGATTGATAAGATGTAATGTGTTGCTTAACATTACGTAATTCATTGATAACATTCTCTTAATTTTGTACAGGCTTAGGTTGTTAGAATTAATGTTTAATTAGTAATTATAAAGAAATAAAAATGAGCAATTATAACGTATTTCAAACTTCATTGGTCTATGAATAGTGTGATTATTAACGATAGTTATATAAGTTTTTACTGTTTTAAACATTGTATAGACAAAAAAACTAAAACGAACTAGATACTGATATTTAAAAAAGCTTTGTTTAAAACGCATGACGCATTGAATAAACTGTTTTCATAAATAAAATTGTACTACAATATGTATAATTTCTTCATTGCACCCAGTAGCAAAGCAATGTAATAATATTAAAACTGACATCATTCTGATTGAGATACTCTTATAAAATATGTTACATGCATCATATGTCTAAGCTTAGACGTCTATTCGGACACGATTACCAATACAATAAACACTTTATAAAAGTTAAGATATTTGGTAGTGAGTAATCAACCGAATATTTCATAATATCTCTAAACAGTCTTTCGCGCCTAAACAGAACAAGCGCATCTTTTGTCCTTCCCGCCTCTGCCGCTTTCATGCCCTATGCCTAGTAATTCGACGGTTAATCAGTATGACGTCATAATGTAACTGAACAAATTCTTAACTTTTTTGAGTTTAAATTACCTAGACGTACGTTACGTTTAATCACAGAATATTATTTTTTAGAACATGAACATAACCAGTAAGGTTTAAAAACTTTTCAAGTATTGAATTTTAAATAACATGAGGTATAATTCAGCAGCAATTCCCGCCAAACATTATCGCTGTGTGCGGCAGGGGCGGGCCTTACCCTTTGCCATTGAGCGCAAAGACAAGCACGGTTTTGTAATGGGCGAAGTTTATTCCCTCACTTTCAGCTGTGCCTATTATTATCCGTAACGATATGACCGATATATGCAAACATTCTTAGACTTAGACTTTTATTGTTTTGAAGCCACAAGATAATTTCTAATTATAGGCGGATAGTATAATATTTCTTTAGTAATATTTACTTATAGGTGATAGGAAATACTTTTTTAGTAAATTTTGAATTCTACTATTTTTCGGTATAAACAAGTCAATAAATGGCGGCTACAGAAAAATATCAAATTGATATAGAGTCAGAGTGTCTAATTGATAAAATATTATTTTTTGAACGCATTGCGATCTAAATAATATTACAGAATACAGACGTTTCTCGAGTCGTCTCTGTCTGTGATGCTAATAACTAGGTATTGGATTTTAATAGCTTATTCCGTAGTCCGAGAAATGTAGCGGCCTTAACAACGACAGTGCAGCCAGTTCCAAACAAAAAAAAATTATATCTATAAATAAATTGAAATATTAATAAAACAATGTCACTTTTGATCTGTTTTCAGTACTTTTTACTAATTCATTTCAAATAGTTTAATGTATTATATATGTATATTATTTGTAGATAAAATATATTTATATTCATAGAAATAGATAGTAATTTCTAATACTAATGTTGAAATGTTGCAACAATGTCTTTTGTTTCATGAGTGTTTATGGATTCATGAGCGTACTTCTTTTTTGGCTTGAAATTTTACCTTACTATGTAAGTCTTCTGATTCTGGATACAGATTATAAACTTTCTTTCTTAATTTTATCTTGGTGCTTTCCCACACATATACACTACTTAAAGTTTTCATTTTAGGTCTCATCGCAAATCAGTTCAGCCGATTCGAAATTAGTATGGGGCACATAATGAGAACTTTCATTTATACGGGTATCTACAACCGACATCTTTTCGATAAAATATACTACATGTGCATCACAGGTGTATAACAGATTTTTTATGCTTTGATAATTCAGCTCATCGAGTTAAGAAGCTTCTTAATTATTTTTTGCACATATAATTTTATTTGTGTTTTCGTATTTTAAATCTCTGGAATCGGTTTACAATTATCAAATAATCTGAAAATTTTCTAAATCTTACTTCCTTAATTTTTACTAGCATTATAAAGGTGACGGTGAGTTTTGTTCGTTCGTTATGTTTCACGCCTAAACGGCTCAATCGATTACCAGGGTATTTTGCATACACATTAACAGGAGTACAGAAAAGGACATATGGTACATTTTCGTCCCCGCAAAAAGATTGGTTGCTGAAGGATCACTCAAATCTACTTGAAGATTGACGAAGCCGGAATCAAAACTAGTTGTATATTATTTTGATAACAAACGGGTTTGTTTTTATTTTCATTATAAGTAAAAAAAATATTAAACATCAAATACCTTTTTTGAATCTAATTTAAGTCTAGACGTCCAATGATTTTCCTGAAAAACTATAGTGCGTTATCTCGCACAATTTGTTTATTTTAATTTACTGATTACTCAGCGTATAGCTGCCATATTAGG